>VDFB02193867.1:622612846-622682315 GCA_007258455.2 Sequoia sempervirens | reverse complement strand
TTATTGGTAGAGACTTGCATTTCTGTAGAAACCCTTGTTTCCCCGTTTTCTGAATCTGACTGTTTTTTTATTGTTTTGATGGTTTTTGGTTTTTTTGTGGTTTTTGACCATAAATGAAATAATGCGATTCTTGCAAGAATTGAATAATAAATTCAATATAAATGCTATAGTATAAATATTGATGGAAATACAAGATCTACTGAAGGCGAATCATTTATTGTTCATCTGGACTCAGTACAATAAAGATCTGGTAACATGCAACAAGGAAATAACATTATTTAATGAAAAAACCTGGTAATAGCAGCAAGCTGTAGATGAGCCAGATCTGGTACGGCTGCAAGGAACTTGCTCTTCTCCTCCTGTCTGACAAGCTCAAATGATCCCAGTTACCCTAGCGCCCAATTTGGTGAAGACTGGAAGCCAGAAAGATAGGCGTTTTTATCAAGATCAAGAACACGCCTTTCCAAAGATAGTACGGCCAGGTACAGCAGAAGTACGGCCTGGTAACAACAATTAATAAAATGTATGGCTCCTATGTGACTGGTCTGGAACTTGTGAAATAGGCGCCACCTCTGTAAACCCCTTTCTGGATGATTTCTCTGATCAAAACCCTGAAGATGAATCAACTGTGAATGCTCTGTAATTTCTTCTGAATGAAGAAATCCCTCTGCCTGGCAATAAATCGGAAGATATTTCACAACCTCTGAATTGCTTTCACTGGAGATGGCTCGTTCCCCAATGCTCTGAGACTGAAACCCTAGGCTTCCGTCCTCTAGAAGAAACTTGATCAATTTTCAATTCAACATAACATAATGGCTCGATTTTCAATGCAAATGCCTTATACTCTTGAAAAGTGCGAATTCCTTAAAAATAGGGATCATTAAAAGAATTCGACTTATTATTTTAATTCTTTCAATAGTCTCTGATCAAATTTTTATTTTAAAATATAATCGCCAATTTGGCCCCCTTCCATGATGGGCGACCCCTTCATCAGTCCACTTAAGTTATAATATTAAAATATTATAACTTTATAACATATGCTCCAAAAATAATTAATATTTAATTAATCAATTAAATATTAATATCTCCCTCGAAATGAGTCCGATTCACGAACCGTCTGAAGTTGGTGACTAAGTGGATGATTCTGCACCTGATCAATCCATACTGCTAAAAATAGCAGGGGTCCCACGCTGAGTGCCAAATACTACTAAAAATAGCAACTCGGGCTAGAAGTGTCAAATGGAGGCCCAAAGCGAAATGTTGATCAAATCTTGACAGGCGAAGGTGAGCCAAAGCTCCATCAAGACCCTCATCAACCTGCTCGACCTCACAGTGCATAATGAAACTAATCATTAACCGAGAGATGTCAACTAGAAGGGACATGGCCAGATCCGCCCTCACGAAATTGCTTGTCCTCGAAGCAATCTCAACTCGGATCTTTATGAGAATATCCTCAGCTCTCCCACGTAGCATCCTCCACTGGCAAATCTCTCCATTTCACCAAATATTCCCTGATAGTCCTCCTACGCAACTGTCTCTCTCTGTACTCCAAGATAGACTCGGGTACTAAAATCAACTTTCCCTCATCATCTAAGGGAGGTAAAACTGCAGAAGGTACCACACGGTGTCCCAACGCCTTCTTGAGACGTGATACATGAAAAACATTGTGTACCCTGCTCTCTGCCGGAAGCTTAAGCTCATAAGCCACCTCTCCAACTCGCCTCAGGATCCTGAAAGGACCGTAATACCGTGGCTTAAGCTTCTCTGACCCACTCTTCCTAAGAGTGGATTGACGGTAGGGCTGCAGCATAAGATAAACCATGTCACCCACCTCAAAATGCCTCTCTGTTCTCTTCTGATCCGTGTACTGCTTTTGCTGATTTTGTGCCTTGGCGATATTTTCCTTGAGAGCCCTCATAGTATCCTAACTCTCCTGCAACAAGTCTCCAGCACTCAGCACTCTACTATCACTCAGTAGCAAATCCAGAAAACTCGACGCCTCATAACCGTACAACGCCATGAAAGGTGACATCTGAATGGTCATATGGAATGTCGTGTTGTAACAATACTCACACAAATGAATCCATTTGACCCACGCCTTCTACTGCCCCGCAATATAATTTCTGAGGTAACCTTCCACCCACTTATTCACTATCTCCGTCTGCCCATCTGTCTGCGGGTGGTAACTGGTGCTCGGTGTAAGCTCGGTCCCACAAAGTCTGAATACCTCCTGCCAGAAGTGACTCAAGAACCGACTATCCCTGTCACTCACAATGCTCCGAGGCAACCCATGTACTCTGAATACCTCACGGAAAAAGACCTCTGCTACCTGTGTAGCTGTGTAGGTAGTGGTAATCGGAAAGAAGTGGGCATACTTCGTTAGCCGATCCACAACTACATATATGCAATCTCGCCCTTGGGCTTTAGGCAAGCGAGTAATGAAGTCCATCGTGAGGGCGTTCCCACTTCTGTCGAGGGGAATCGAGGAAGTGGCTGCAATAAACTTCTTGGGAGATGCGTGTTCTCTGGCGTTATAGGTAAGCGGAATGCTCGCATGTATTGATGAAGAACTATCGCCTTAAGTCCTTTCCATGTATGAATCTCTCGTAATGCAATGCGTAGGTTTGAAATGCGGGATCTGGCGTAGGCACATCATGAAAGGCTCACATGACAATGTTCTTCACCTCTGAACCTGGGACCAAATAAATCATGTTCTTGTAAATGATCAAGTCATTTACAAGCGTGTACCTGGTATCAATCGTCGATCCCTCAACAATGCTGGAGGCCCAAGTATCCTTGGCATACTCTGCCACAATCATATGCCTCCAATCCCCTGAAATGTGAACCATAGAGCTCAAGTATGGCCTGCGTGAAAGAGCATCAGCTACTACATTCTGAGTTCCTTTGATATAAGAGATATCAAAGTCATGTACCCTGCAATTCTTGACCCGCACGCCTGTGACAATCATTGGGATCTGGCTGCCCCAAGAAGTGTCTCAAAGTATTATGAATTAGGTTTGATGCCAAAATTTGCTGCCAACAAGATACTACCTAAATTTTGCTAAGGCATGCATTATAGCGAGCATCTCCTTATCGTAAATGCTGTAAAGTCTCTTTGGCCCTCTGAGCTTACGGCTCTCATATACAATAGGGTGTTTGTCCTGCATAAGCACCGTACCAATGCCCTCACCTGATGCATCGCACTGAAGCTCGAAAGGCTTCGAAAAGTCAGGTAGTGCCAACACAGGGCATGTAGTCATCAACTTCTTAAATCTCATAAAACACTCCTGTGCCTCAGGAGTCCAAATAAATGCACCCTTCTTCAGTAAATCTGTCATAGGGGCTGCATGTCGTGAATAACCATTCACAAATCTGTGATAGAACCCACACAAACCTAGAAACCCTCTCAACTGTGTCAGGTTTGCCGGTGTAGGCCAGTCAATAATAGCACGGATCTTTTCAGGATCCATCTGCACTCCCTCTCCACTGATAATGTGACCTAAATATAACAATTCGGTCATCCCCAAATCACATTTGGATTCCTTGGCGTACAAGGACTCCCTCTCCAGAATACTCAACACGGTCTCCAGGTGAGCCAAATGCTCCTGCCAAGTCCTGCTATAAATAAGAATATCATCGAAGAAGACCAATACGAATCTCCTCAGCAGTGAATGAAAAACCCTGTTCATCGTGGACTGAAATGTAGCTGGTGCATTAGTGAGCCCAAATGGCATCACTACAAACTCGAAGTGCCCACAATGACAACGGAAGGCAGTCTTCTCGATGTCCTGCTCACGAACCCTGATCTGATGATACCCTGACCTTAAGTCGATTTTAGTGAAGTAACATGCACCATGGAGCTCATCAATAAGCTCGTCTATACGAGGTATCGGATACCTGTTTTTGATAGTCCTCTTATTCAGGACTCTATAGTCAATGCACATGCGTAAGGTGCCATCCTTCTTCTTTACCAAAACAACTGAAGAAGCGAATGGTGATTTGCTAGGTCGAATGTGACCCATAGCAAGTAACTCCTTGATCGTTTTCTCGATCTCATCTTTCAGCCGCTTAGGATGTCTATAGGGCGTAATCATAACGGGCTTAGCGCCCTCCTCAAGCTCAATAATATGCTCAATGCCCCTGTCTGGAGGTCTCCCTGGTGGAATATCACTGAATACCTTATCATGCTTGATTCTCAACTGCTGTATGTCAGGATGATATTCAGTCTTCTGCTGTCCCTCCTGTATAGGTGCCAATGTGCACTCGGCAGCCCACTCTACCATGTCGTGTCACATGAGCCTCTCCATCCGACGAAAAGAAATTGTTTTGATGTTGCTGTCCCGAATTGCCTTTAGGATGTGTGTCTTCCCATCAACATCAAAACGGATCTCCATGTCCTTGAGACGAAGAGTGACTTCCTCAAGTGAATGAAGCCACTTCATGCCCAAGACCAAATCAATATCTCCCATGTTAACTACATAGTAATCAGCCTTGAACTCATAATTGTTCAAGCGTAAAGGGAGATCCTTAATCATGCGTTCACACCTAAGAGTGTATCCGTCAGCCACCTTAACCCGAATGCCTTCGAACTCCTCAGTGATGAGTCCGCGTTTCTCAACAAATCTAGCATCAATGAAATTGTGTGTGGCTCCTGTATCAAGAAGGGTAATGACCCTCTGTCCTGCCAACACTCCACGAATCCTGAATGAGCCCTCCTGCTGAATGCTAGATAAGCGTGCCTCCTGTATCTGAAGCTCTGACTCTATCTCTGCCTTAGGCTCTGAAGCCTTTGGCTCTGACTCCTCAGAACTCTCCTGCTGTTCGGAATTCTCTGACTCCGAATCCTCATAATACGCCCACATCACTCGATTTGCCTTGCCCTTAGGCCTCAAAGGACAATCGTGATTGGCGTCATAGGGACCTTTGCAGTAGAAGCAAAGCTTCTTCCTGCGTAGATCGTTAAGGGCCTCACGATCCAAAGGTGGTGCTGCTGATTTACCCTTTGAATCGTTTTTAAAATCTGATTTTTCTTTGTTAAAATCAGACTTCTCTCTGTTTCTGTTAAAGCCCTTATTGTCCCTGAAAGATGAAGAACCTCTGGAGTTGAATCTACTAGAAGGTGTTGCCAACTCCATACTACGTGCCTTCTTCATCGCTTCCTGTAACGAAGGAGGATCAAAGGCTTTGATCCAACCCCTCAATGGTTCTGTCAATCCCTCCATGAAGAGAGCACTACAAATTAGCCTCTAAATATTGAATTCTCTTGATAACCGAAGTCACCGGCCTCTGACTCAAAGCGCCGCTCGTAGCGGCGGGCGAAGTCTAAAAGAAGTAGGATTGGATCGCCTATCAAACGCTCCACCAACTTTGTCCACAAACTCACGATGTGATTAGCCCGATCTTTGTCGCTGTAGCGTCATAAGTGAATTGCCCACCCGATTCGTAAGCTACTCCCTCAAGATGTAGTGTCGCATATCGAATAGCATCTCTCTCAGCCATCGGACGCAAAGTGAGGAATGTATCTAGCTTACTAATCCAGGCCTGAGCTGTGACCTTACCACTACCATCGAACATCGCTAGATTGAGCCTGTTGGTTGCATGCTTCAGATCATTGTTCTGGTATCTAGGTCTCCAATCCTGTCAACCTCTGTGGTGCTCTCGCCTCTGTGTAATAAATCTATCAAAGGTGATCCTCTCTCTGACATCAGGTGGTACTAACTCCCACTCCTCGTTCGCTGCCATAAGCGTATCTGCGAACAACTCCTCATGCTCCTCACCTGCCATAGCCTCCTCGGCCTCCTGTCTCACAAAAGTAGGCCTAGTGGGCCTGTCTGCTGTCCGAGAAGTAGTCTTAGGTGCTCTCCGTGAACCTGCATCACTCCTGTTATCCTCACGCTGTGGTGACGGTCTCCTCGGTGTACCTAATCTCTGAAGTGCTACTATCAACTGCTGTAACACATCATTAGACTGTCGTTGACCTGCTCGTAAATCTCTAAGAGCGAGTAGAACCTCTGCATCGTCCTGATCCCTAGGGTTTTGAGGGATCTCTGTTCTAGGATTATCTGTTCTGTCAGCCATATTTCCCGGCTGCCTATTCAAACTCTGTTGCCTGTCAATCAAGGCTCGCCTGCGTGTATAATACCTGTGTGACCCAACCTCTTCTGGCTGCATAAGACTGCTAAACCCTCACGATGGCAGGATTTAGCTCTGATACCACTGTAGAAACCCTTGTTTCCCTGTTTTTTGAATCTGACTGTTTTTTTATTGTTTTGATGGTTTTTGGTTTTTTTGTGGTTTTTGAGCATAAATGAAATAATGCGATTCTTGCAAGAATTGAATAATAAATTCAATATAAATGCTATAGTATAAATATTGATGGAAATACAAGATCTACTGAAGGCGAATCATTTATTGTTCATCTGGACTCAGTACAATAAAGATCTGGTAACATGCAACAAGGAAATAACATTATTTAATGAAAAAACCTGGTAATAGCAGCAAGCTGTAGATGAGCCAGATCTGGTACAGCTGCAAGGAACTTGCTCTTCTCCTCCTGTCTGACAAGCTCAAATGATCCCAGTTACCCTAGTGCCCAATTTGGTGAAGACTGGAAGCCAGAAAGATAGGCGTTTTTATCAAGATCAAGAACACGCCTTTCCAAAGATAGTACGGCCAGGTACAGCAGAAGTACGGCCTAGTAACAGCAATTAATAAAATGTACGGCTCCTATGTGCTTGGTCTGGAACTTGTGAAATAGGCGCCACCTCTGTAAACCCCTTTCCGGATGATTTCTCTGATCAAAACCCTTAAGATGAATCAACTGTGAATGCTCTGTAATTTCTTCTGAATGAAGAAATCCCTCTACCTGGCAATAAATCGGAAGATATTTCACAACCTCTGAATTGCTTTCACTGGAGATGGCTCGTTCCCCAATGCTCTGAGACTGAAACCCTAGGCTTCCGTCCTCTAGAAGAAACTTGATCAATTTTCAATTCAACATAACATAATGGCTCGATTTTCAATGCAAATGCCTTATACTCTTGAAAAGTGCGAATTCCTTAAAAATAGGGATCATTAAAAGAATTCGACTTATTATTTTAATTCTTTCAATAGTCTCTGATCAAATTTTTATTTTAAAATATAATCGCCAATTTGGCCCCCTTCCATGATGGGCGACCCCTTCATCAGTCCACTTAAGTTATAATATTAAAATATTATAACTTTATAACATATGCTCCAAAAATAATTAATATTTAATTAATCAATTAAATATTAATATCTCCCTCGAAATGAGTCCAATTCACGAACCGTCTGAAGCTGGTGACTAAGTGGATGATTCTACACCTGATCAATCCATACTGCTAAAAATAGCAGGGGTGCCTGGATTAGCGTGCCAAAATCTGCTAAGAAATAGCAGCTTTCGGGCTAGAAGTGTCAGAATGAGCCCAAGCGAAAGCCAGCGATCAAATACTTACGACCTTCACAAAGGCAGACCAAGCTCCATCAAGACCCTCTATCCAGCCTGCTCGACCCTCACAGTGCGCGCCAATAGGCTAATCACGTGCTCTAAGAGATGTATCCCAGCTAGAAGGGGACATGACACATGTACCGGTGGATCAAATGTAAAACTATAGGCACTCCTCACCGAGTACACACTATAAAACTCCTTTGTGAGCTTTGTTTGGAATTTCGATGCACTAGGAAAATTCAAAACCCCGCAATTATCGCTCCACCCTGAACTAGTTTCAGGAGTGTGATCGGCTTCCAACTCAAAGAGCGGATTATCATAGATTGAACCATCATCAAACTCAAATAACGGATTATTCACAAATTGCACAATCACTTTGTTCTGGTCTGAATTATCCATCTCAGATGATACTCTGCATATCCCCTGCAAAGACGATGGAGTAGTGTCACGAGCTGTCACACAACTCTCTAGTGAATCAACTACCTTGTCACAAGAGCTATCAATAATCTGCCCTGCATCACCTGTCATGGGACTAACCTCAGGAAAACCAGGTGCATCATGTGGTTCCCTGCAACTCTCAACCAATGCACTCGTCCCATCTGTATCAAATGCACCTGTAACTGTGATGGATGTAACCACATCCTCATGTTGCTGCTCCAATGCAACTGGTTTTTCTTCAAACATTACTTGCTCTTCTTCAACCTTGAAATCCTCCTGAAGAATTTTGTGCCCAACTTCTTCCTCTAAGCTGGTCTGATTTTTGTTCTCCGTGTGATCAGTTATATGCTGGTCACTAACTGCTGAAAACTCTTTGTAGGGGTTTCTTGATACCTCACCTGTAGAGGCCTCTTGTTCCTCCTTCCTTTCATTTGGTGATGTAGACTTCTTAGAAATGGAAGTCATATACCGTGCAATTCTGTCTATGGTTGCAGGGTGTGAGAGCAACTCAGCCATCTTTTTTTGACTTTGTATAAGTTTCTCCAATTCTCCCATCATGGCATTTAACTGCTTCCTGTGAATAGCCATGTTGTTCAACTGAACTTCTAATTTGCAGTGAAACCTACCCAACAAAGCAAGGGAAACCGCTCTAATACCACTGATGAGCCTAGCCTAAGCTGACTCAAAAACTCCTCTTTGTTCCCTTAAAATTTTGTCAAACACTTTTCGGATGCAAACTTCAAGCTTGCTAGTCTAAGACTACAGTCTGATGGTATGCTTGAAAAGTATTGATGAACTGCTTCCAATGCTTATGAGTCAACACTACCATGTTTAACTTATCATCTAGATGCACCAATGAATTATTTTCATCTTATACAATGCTCATATAGGACTTCTAAATGCAAACTAAGCATCTACAGCCAACTGGCATTTTGCCAAACATTTGGCAAGCATTCTATTAAGCTGATACAAATGATACTCCAATGCATAAACAATCATGTATGGCTTCCCAAATGCTGCTAACTTATTTGAAATGCAATCACTCAATACAAATCTACATGAGGATGCCAAGACTCTTGGCATTTCATTCAAACACAATGATTTATCAGATCTGATAGGAACTATTACAGTCTGATTTACAATTTACTTGTGTATGCTATGATAAAGTAATTATCCCCTTTCCACAATGTCGATGGTAATGAGCTCTACAACAGTAGCTACTTAACAATGCAAATGCAACTATATTTAACATGGAAATTACAATGCAGATTTACTAATTGAAGTGCCAGACTGAAGTCATACAAAATCTGTTTGAACCTGGAGTTGAAGGCTGCTTGTTAGAAGAATTCGAAACTCCTTGAGCTGGGCTGATTTGACCCCCTTGATGTAGCGCCTAGTCTCTTTGAAGACTAACGAAGTTTCCCTGATTTTATTGGATTTTTATATGATGCCTTTTGTTGAAATTGCACTCATGGACATAGCCGTGGCCCGCCCCTATTCCTTAATATCAGATTTTTGTATTAATTAAAGTGCAGCTTCAACGTCCTTCCTTAGGCAGCAAACACAATCAAAAGGTCCTCACCCATTAAGCGCCAACACCTCCCAGCAATAATGAATCAAAATGAAGCCTTTATATGCAAAATCGTGGCTTCAAGAGATGACTGTAATCAACATATCAGACCCTTATAACGACTGATGACTGATCACTGTAGCGGATCACTGTTCACGCGACTGTAGCAGCTTAACAACAATTCAGATCTGCAAGTAATAACATTAGAGAACTCTAGATATTTGCTCAAACCCTTGAAAACACAACTCAGAAAAATAAATCACTGTAGCGCGGGTACTATTCACGTCACTGTAGCAGCAGATCAATAACTTCTGATTTTTCTTCTCCAATGATGGTTATTTCAACGATCTAAAATCTGCTCTTCAAACCCTTGTCTGTATCTCCTCAATGATGCACAAATGAAAGGACCGAATTATCCTCTCCTCAATTTGCAACCCTTCAAGAGATCTTTCACTCCCTCAGTTATGCTATCAATAGGAAGTTTTCGTTTCCTATGATCAGAGAAGAAAATTGTGAAAGCCCTAGGCTCCACAAATAAAAATCAATCAAAATATTATTCATCAACTGGATGCTGAGAATGAGTTCTTACCTCTCTTTTTATTCTTTTCATTAGGAGAGCTCAAACACCTTCCTGGCCAATGTGGGATAAAAGATTTATTCCCACATTAAATTATTCACTTAACGCACTTTAATATATTAAAGTGACTTTATTATTATAAAGTTACTTTATAACTTTATAATAATATTAAAATATTAAATAAATCACTTAAGTCACTTAAACTTTAATATCTCTTGATGTACTTGTCTGATTGCTAAGCCGTCTGAGCCAGGAGTCGACTCTCTATTCTCCATGTGATCGGATGCCCGTCTAAAAATAGAAACCCTGAACAGTGACTTACTATAAATAGTAAGTATGTGAAACTGAGTCTAGAAACAGCTGCAAAGGCCCAATCAAGGTCGACACTGCCAATATGCTCTGCTCAGGTGTCTTTCTATTAATAGGAACCCTGACTCTCCCAAAATAGTAACTTACTATAAATAGTAAGTGTGCCAATCTAAGTCAAATAACCTGTGCAAAGGCCAAAACCTGAATCCAGCTGAAGAGTAATGTCTCTAAATCACCGGTAACTGCCACAGAAGACCCTCTATTCATAACTATTAGCCTACGAGGGTTAAATGATAGGCTAATCCTACGAACTCTAATGCTCGCAAAATGGGGACATTACATGCCCCTCCTGGAGATGACCATTTGGTGAGAGCAGTGGAGCAGGTGGGGCTGATTTATGGTTTCAAATTGAATGGCTTGGAGGCAGTAGAGGGTCCTATTTTGCCCTCTGTTGAGCTGGTTGTAGTGTCAAGCAATGGTGTTTATAATAAGGTTTACAATCACTGATTGACAACTCCTCCTGCAACTGGTTTGGCGCATTGAGCGGTATCTCAGCTGCCCAAGGTGTCAGGCCATGCTGTTTATAATAAGGTTTACAATCACTGATTGACAATTCCTCCTGCGACTGGTTTGATGCATTGAGCAGTATCTCAGCTGCCCAAGGTTTTGCTGTTTGGGCTGCGTTGTTTAGTTATTACTGTTTGTGTTTTGCTCTTCAGGTTAGATAGTATATGTTTCCTGTTGTAATGGCTCTGTGGATTGTTTTGTAGCTGTTTCTATATGCAGGCATCCAGCTATGCTCAGTAATAGCGTTGTCTTTGCAGTTTCATTTTTGTTGTATATGGTGCTTGATAATTGATTATAGGCGGGGCCCCACTAATAGAACCTCATATATTATCTTAAAAAACAAGAATATGAAGAAGCTACTGAAGAAACCAAAAGTTAAGCTTGCATTCAAGCTGCATGCTAACTGACTACTTCACTTAATTGGCATGCTAGCGGACGCGACTCTTATCCAAGGTAAAGGCTTATATTTATGAAAGAAGTCACAAGGTCAACTGCCTAGACCCCCTTCTCTTTCTCTCTCTGAGGTACTAACATTTAGGGAGTTTCAGGACGGCCTCTCTAGCTTTTGGCTTCTATCCTAACATTGCTAGATGTCCCAGCGATGTTGCCCCTCTCTAGCTAGTGGTTATTGTCTTAACATCACTGTAATTTCACTGCCATGTTTTATGAGCTCTATTTAGCTTTTAGTTACTGAGCTAACATCTCTAGCTGTTTAAGTGTGATGCCGTGTGGACCCTCTCTAGCTTCTTGTTGTCATCCTGAGATTGTGAGGGTTTCAGTATCGTCCCTTGTGACATCTCTATATCTGGTGGCCATTATTCTAAGATCACCCCCGGTTTCAGCGGATGTCTTATTATCCTTCTCTCTAGCTTGGGGTAGTAGTCCAGACAACAGCAGCAGTTTCAACATTACGCCTTTGGCCTCTCCTATGTTTCTTACTCCCTAAACTGTCATTTTCTACTGACGCCAAAAATACCAAAACCCGAAGGATAACTCTATCCTATAAAAATAAAAAACATCAGGATAAAACTAAATGATTGCGGAAGAGAAAAAAAGATAAGAGTGACCTGCGTGTCAGAGATCAAGGCATTGTAATACCAAAAAATATCCTTCCAATGCTCTGCAAACCCACGAGAATGAGAGAGAGATCCAGCCTCTAAGTTTTTTAAGGCCACCTGTGCCTGCCACAGTATACACCCACAGCCATTTTCTTCTGTATCTCCCATCTTCCTCTTCATTGCCATTTGACTGCACACAGGAAGCCTCAAACCGTCAAATTCGTGATTCTAGACGACTTCGCCCATCAATTTCAAAATCGTATTTACTGTTTTCCCCCCTTTTTTAGTCATACAAATTAAAAGATTGCCGAGATATCAGCACTGGTTTTTTTCCCAAAAGTAGCAGAAAGGTAAAATATTTATTTTAAAATAAGCATCTTGTAATTTTTTTTAATATTTTATATAATTTTTTGTAAGATAAAAATACTAATATTACATATATATAATTATGTAGATATATTTATTTATATTATTATATATTTTAAATGCATCAATCTTATATTAGTATATATAATTTGAGTTATTTTATTTACTTTAAATTATTTTATTTTTATATATGTGTATATAAACTTTATGTACTATTTATTTAAAAAAGATTAGATTCATTAAATATTAATATTTTGGCATACATATGATTGTCAAATTTAAGTTAAAAAGTAAGATTTTTTTGTTAACATGCTCACATCATTACACTCCACCCCATGATGTAAGTGTAGAATGCCCCTTACATTAATAATCATATATATATACAACCATTTTGTTTTCGAGATATATTAAATATCAAAATAACGCTATTCTTTAATAGTTTTTTGGAGCTCAATCTCTTATTGAAAATCATCCTATCCAACAACTTTTATTAACATGTGATCTCTTAACTTTATATATATATATATATGTTATTTCATTTACATATGATATTTGGATGTATTAAATATGCTAGTATTACTTATATATATATACATTGCTTTGTGTAAATTTGTGTGTGTATATATACCATTATTTTTGTAAAAATTACTACATATGATGATATATAAGTTAAGGGATCACTATACTTATAAAAGTTGGTGCATATGATGATTTTTGAATTAAGAGGCATGCCTAAAGAAGGGTATAAAATTAATGTTTTAAATATTACCTACATATATAAGCTAAGGGGATCATTATGTTTATAAGAAATATAATTAGATATAGACACTTTTAATGACTCTCTACCAAAAAAAATTAATATACTAATATCAAAATAATACATTGTTTTTATGTTGGGTTTAATGAGCCTTGCATTTTCAGTTGAGAAGATTGGTGTTATTCTTAGCAAGTTTCAATTATTAGACATATTCTACAAGCACCTAATGACTCCAACGTTTATCAGTTTCAAGATAGTGTTGATTATTCATGTCAAAGGTACAAACAAGATCATCTTCAAAAGGTAGGAGTTCTAATTTGTCAAAATTATCTTTATCTTTTTCAAAAAGGAAAAAACATACAAGGCAACTCTCACCGTATTTAATATTCTAGCCAAAAGTACATCATATATGTTCTTCTAGTAGGTTCTCCTAGCCAAACATAATAATGTTAGATATATCTATTCTATGGAACTTTTCAAAGGAGTTGAGTATTTGTCACTTTTTATGGAAGAAGCCCTCTTGTCTTTTGCTTACCATAATGACATTCCAATAGCAATCCTAAAAGTATACCTTATTTCACTTGTGAGAATGCAACCACTCTCATAGAGCACATCCAAGATATGGGTAAGTGCATGGATCTGTGACACAATTTTGGCTCTTAAGATGCCACTTTTTTTCTAAAATCGGAAAAATCTGATTTGCATGAGAAAATGAAGATAGTTACACTTAAAATTTCAAGATGTAGCAAGAACAAGAGTTGAAGTGCTCCAAGTCTAGTTTCTAAGCTACTAATTCTTTTTGAAATTAATGAAAGATTAAGGGTCTCAAAAAGGGGGGCCCAAAATACGTCCTGTTTTTATCAAAAAAATAGCATAGCGTCTGAAGGCCCCCCCTTTTTGATTAACTTTTTTTTAGAATTTCAAAAATACAAACAGTGAGAAATTAGCTAACACCATGTAGTTTATCCTCTTTCTTTCAGATAAGTTTTTTAATGAATATATAATATTTTATGAATTTTGGAAGTGGACACATCTTGAAAAGCTGAAATTTGAGTGTGCTCCCCCCTAAATTTTTTGAAAACTAATCGAAAATTGAATCTTTTTTCATCATGTGTAGAATGGAGTCTAGTTTTAAAAAAATGTAATTTGTTTCACATTTCGATGAACGAGTAAAAATCTATCCTAAAACTAGCACATGTTGGTTTTTGACCAAAAACATAGGCATTTACAATAGAAGTTATGGATTAAAACCTTAACTAAATCAAAACAAAAAAATAATTATATATTTATATAGCTAAGAGAGAGGTTAATGTCATCATGGTTTTTTTATAAACTTGCATTGAAAGACATGCAAACGTGACGGTGAGCACAGGCGAAAATATGAGAAAATTTGGAAAATCTTGTCGATTCACTCGTCCAAAGCAAGTCATTTAGCAAGAGCCAAATTTGGCACTCACCAAATGGCACATCACATTTGGCGAGCACCAAATTTGTTGTGCGCCAAATGTGATGTGTCATTTGGCAAGTGCCAAATTTTGCACTTGCCAAATGACCTTCTTTGAACAAAATCTAACTTTCCCTCTCTTTGTTCAACCACTTTGATAATGCTGAGAGTTTGCAGTTTATGATTGTAGATGGATAGTTGAGGTTTTACCTTTCATATGCTCTCTACCTCCTTACCCTAACTGGATAACTCTCTATCCCTCTGAAGTCTCTCTCTCTCTCTCAAGTCTCACTCCCTCCCATGCTACCCAAACTACTCTCTCACTCAAATCCCCTCTCTCACACTCCCTCTCTCTCAGGTCTCATTCCCTCCCACCCTACCTAAATAAATCTATCTCACTCCAACCCCCTTTCTCACAATCCCTCTCTCTCCCCCTCTAGTCTTTTTGTCTCTCTCACTCCATCTCCCTCTCTTAAGTCATTATCTTTCTCTATCTCTCCCTCCTACCCTCTCTCTCTCTTTCTCTCTCTCACGCACACACACACACTCCCTCTCTCTCTCCCACTCCCTCTCTCCCACTCCCTCTATCTCTCTCCCACTCTCTCTCCTTCTCTCTTAGGTCTCTCCCTCCCACCGCCTCTCTCTCCTGGTGGTCTCCTCTCAAGCATCTCCCTCCCACCCCCTCTCTCTCTCTCTCTCTTCTCAAGTCTCCCTCCCACCCCCTCTCCCTCTCTCAATCACTCTCCCTCTCTTCCACTCTCTCTCTCTTAGATCCCTTCCTCTCTCACTCTCTATCCTTTTCCCCATCTTCTTCTTTCTCAAGTCTTCATAAAACCACTTCACTCCCTCTATTCCTCCCCCACTTCTCTCTCTCACTCCCTCTTTTTGTCTCCCTCCCTCTCTCTCCCTCTCTCTCAGATCTCTCTCTCTCTCACTCCCTCTTACTCTCTCCCATCCCTCTATCTTGAGCACCCCCTCTCCTTGCCACCCCCTCTCTCTCTCTCTCCCATCCCTCTATCTCGGGAACTCCCTCTCCCTCCCACCTCTTCTCTCTCTCACTCCCTCTATCTCTCTCCCATCCCTCTATCTCTCTCCCATCCCTCCTGACTCTCTTCTTTCCTATATTTTCCTCGTTCCTTCTTTCCTCTCTCTCCCACACACACCCCTTCTATCTCCTTCCTGACTCCCTTTCTTCCTCTTCTTAGGTATCTTCCTCCACCTTCTCGTGTCTCCTCTCACCTTTTTTCTTACTAAATCCCTCTCTATCTCTCCTTACCCTTTTATCTCCTCCTCTCTCTATCTCTCTCTCACTTCCTCATCTCCTCTTCACTCCTCTTATCTCTCCTCCCATCCCTGATATCTTCCACTTCCTCTCTCCCTCCTGTGCTGGAGGAGAGACCAGAGAGAGTGAGAGGAGTGAGAGAGAGAGAGGGTTTAGGCTTTAGGGCTGAGGTTGACTATTTGGTTGGGCTTCATGGGTCGAGGGCATAGGCTGAGGGATTAGGTTTGAGGGCAGAGACGCATGGCTTAAGGGCTGAGGGCTTAGGGTTTAGTGTTTCATGGGCTCTAAGGGTTGATGATATAGGTTTGAGGATTAGGTAGAGAGGAGGAATGGTGGGAGGAGAGTTGGAGGAGGAAGGAGATAGAGGAGAGAAGAGGAGGAGGACAAAGATAAACCAGAGGGTTGATAATTGAGGCATAGGGCTGAGGACCCATAGGGCTGATGGTTTTGGGTAGAGAGAGAGAGAGGGTTTAGGGTAGAGGGGTAGAAGGTAGAGGGTAGAGGGTAGAGGGTTTAGCTAAGGGTAGAGGGTAGAGGCTTGGTGGCAGAGGAGAGAAATAGAGGAGAGAGAGAGACCTAAGAGCGGCATAGGGGTAGAAGGGAGAGACTTGAGAGAGAGAGAGAGAGAGAAGGTTGAGGGTTTAGGGTAGAGGGTAGAGGGCAAAGGGTTAAGGGTTTAAGGATTAAGGGTAGAGGGTAGAGGGTTTAGGGTTTAAGGATTGAGGGTAGAGTGTGGAGGGTTGAGGGTTTAAGGGTTGAGGGATTAAGGGTTGAGGGTTGAGGGATTATGGTAGAGAGTTTAGTTGGGTTTAAGGTATAGGGTTGAAGGATTAGGGTTGAGGGTAGAGGGCAGAGGGTCTAAGGGTTTAGGGTTTAAGGGTTTAGGGTTTAGGGTTGAGTGTTTAAGGGTTTAAGGGTTGAGGGTATAGAGTTGAGGGATTAGGGTAGAGAGGGAGGAATGGATGGAGGGAGACATGAGATAGAGAGAAGGAGAGAAGAGGAGGGAGGTATATAGATAGATGAGGGTTGAGGATCCAATGTATAGTATAGAGAGTTAATAATTCAGGGTATAGGGTTGGGGACCTATAGGTTTGATAGTTTAGGGTAGAGAAAGAGGGGGGTTGGGAGAGATATAGAGGGGGAGAGTGAGAAAGAGAGAGACCTGAGAGAGGGAGAGATGAGAGATAGAGAGAGTTAAGGGTAGAGAGGAGAGTGATAGAGGGAGTGAGTGAGGGAGACAGACAGACCTGAGAGAGAGAGGGGCGTAGGAGGGAGAGACTTGAGAGAGAGTGAGAGGGAGTGAGAGAGAGAGGGAGAGAGAGAGGGTTGAGGGTAGAGGGTTTACGGTTTGTGGTTTAAGGGTAGAGGGTAGAGGGTTGAGGGTTTTAGGGTTTAAGGGTTGAGAGTTGAAGGTAGAGGGTTGAGGGTAGAGAGAGAGGGGGGGTTGGGAGAGATATAGAGGGAGTGAGTGAGAGAGAGAGACCTAAGATAGGGAGAGGGGGTAGGAGGGAGAGACTAGAGAGAGAGATAGAGAGGGACTAAGAGAGAGAGAGAGGGTTAAGGGGAGAGGGGAGAGAGATAGAGGGGGTGAGTGAGAGAGAGATAGACCTGGGAGAGAGGGGGTAGGAGGGAGATACTTGAGAGAGAGTGAGAGGGAGTGAGAGATATAGAGATGGTTGAGGGTAGAGGGTAGTGGGTAGTGGGTGTAGGGTCGAGAGAGAGAGGCTTGAGGGTTTAGGGTTGAGGGTAGAGGGTTAAGGGTTAAGGGTAGAGGGTTTAGGGTTTAGGGTTGAGGGTTTAAGGGTTTAAGGGTTGAGGGTATAGGGTTGAGGGATTAGGGTAGATATTTTAATTGGGTTTAAGGGTTGAGGGATTAAGGTTGAGGGTAGAGGGTAGAGGTTAGTGGGTGTAGGGTTGAGAGAGAGAGGGTTGAGGGTTTAGGTTTCCCATCCCTCTGTCTCCCACCGCGCCTCTCTCCCACTCCCTCTCTCGGGTCTTCCCCCCACCCTAACAAAATAACTCTTTTTCCCTCTCAAGTCTCTCTCTCTTAGGTCTCACTCCCTCCCACACTACCTAGACTAATCTGTCGCACTCCAATCCCCTCTCTCACACTCCCTCTCTGTCAAGTCTCACGTACCTCCTACCCTACCTAGATAAATATATTTCACTCCAACCCCCTCTCCCACACTCCCTCTCTCTCCCCCTTTGGTATTTTTACCCTCTCGTGTCTCATCCTCCCAACCCCTCTCCCAGCATTGTTAGCCCTTCCCCACCCTTAACCTGATAAATCTCATCCCTCTCAAGTCTCTCTCTAGTCTCACTCCTTACCACACTACCTATACTAATCTCTATCACTCCCATCCCCTCTCTCTCTATCTCAAGTCTCACTCCCTTCCTCTCTATATTTGGAAAAAAATTCAAAGAAAAACATTTGGTGCTCACCAAATTTGGCACTCTCCAAATTTGGCAAGCGCCAAATGTGTTTTTAGCTTGAAATGATAAAATAGGGGTTGACCCTGTGATTCACACCCACATGCTTCTGCATTTGTCTGGTTTAGCACTTTATCTGACTTAGAAATGCCTTTTTTATGCAGTTGACTCCCTGTTGTACCAATCTATGCTTGATCCATCACCTTTTTACCACCAATTTTCATTCTAGACAACGTAGAAGAAGACAATTTGAAGTTTCTACATCATTTTACATTATCTCAGGTAATATATTCATTTTGATAATATTGAAATGTTTTTATTTAGTATATTTGTTTGTTTTTGACAATATAAATTAAATTTCTTTCATGATTTTATTAATCATAACAATTGGACATAGAATTCAACATTGAATTAGATGGGAGTTGCATAAAAAAATTTATTTTTATGAGTTTGAAGAAAAAAAATGAAAAACATGACATAATTTAGATGAATTCATGTTTAAACTTATATAAACGACATCAACTTAACACAAATTTTCTTATGAATTCTATTTGCATTGCTTATAGTAGTCCATTTCTAGCATGGCTAGTGGAATTCATTCCATTTCATTTTAGGTAGATGTTTATATTGTTTTTATTTTGTTTTAACAATTTATAGACCATTCATTTTATGATTTTATTAATCTTCATTGTTACACGTAGAATTCAACATTTTAGATGGATCCTGCATGTAAAATTTTAATTTTTAGGAGCTTGAAGATAAAAAATGGAAAACATGACATAATAGATTCAAATTCATTATTAGTGATGGTTGTGGGAAAACTTTTATTTTCAACTAATTTAGAAAACCTAAGAGCTTTCATCAATGTTAATGCAATTTTCTATTAATTTTTTTGTGCCATAAAAAATTCACCTTCATCGTGTGCTTAAATAAATTCAAGTGACTTGACATAGTTGTTAATGCAAGTTTCCATTCATTCATACCATTTACCTTTCTAACAAATAAAAAAAGGGAAAATTTCGTGCAATTGAAAATGATTTTTGTCTTTCTAAGTTGCCTCATTGCCAAAGAAATAGTAAATAATTCCAAGATATAGCATCACAAACCCTTCGTTGAATTCATGTTCTTCATGGCTTGGTTGACAATCACAATGTGGTTTTGACAACAATAAGCATAATATTCTCTAGTTTCCAAAGGTGGTAGCAACTTATACCCTGTGTTTGACACTTCTTTGCTCCTAAGCACTTGTATGCACTCCAAATACTCCCCTCAAACCCTTCTTAACATTTATCAACACTTACATGAAGCAATTCTGTACAAATCCCTCAAAGTACAAGGTTTTACAAAGTATAGCTGCAAAAAGAAACAAATTGTCCTCAATAACTCACACAAAATGATGATTTAGCAACTCTCCTTTTGTCAACACATGCATATAGGCCTACAAAAAATTAGTACCAAGTTTCATATATTTTCACCAGACACATCAAAAGTTATGGGTTTTTTGAAGCTCGCTATAAACCCTAGGTTGGGGACAACAATGTTTGATAAGATATGAAATGTTTGATAAGTTACATTAGTTATGCAATGTAAAGTAATGCTTTGAGTTTTAAAGATATGCAATGCAATGTAATCAGCAATATGAATATGTTTCATAAAATGCTTGGCGTGTTTCATAAAATGCAATGTAATCAACAATATGGATATGTTTGAAAAAATGAATTACTTACTTTTCTTGCAATATGGAGGTAGACATGTATGAAAAATTTTGTAGCATAGACATGTTTGATAAGATGCTTTGGTAGACATGTTCAGAAAATGTGGTAGAATAGAATAAGGCAATGAGCTATTTGAAAGAATACCTCAAAGAAATGTGGTCTCATGTTGATTTCCATCACCATAAGACCACATTTCTTGGAGGCATTTTTCCAAACAACTCACCGCCTTCTTTTATAAAATGCTTTGGTAGACATGTATGAAAAAGGCTAAGGTAGACATGTATGAAAAATGTTGTAGTATAGACATGTTTGATAAGATGCTTTGGTAGACATGTACGGAAAATGTGGTTGCATAGGAAAAGGCAGTGAGTTGTTTGAAAGAATGCCTCAAATAAATGTGGTCTCACATGGTGATGTCCATCGCCATGAGACCACATTTCTTGGAGGTATATTTCCAAACAACTCGCTGCCTTCTTTCATAAAATGCATTACTTACTTTTGTTCTATGCGTGTTTGTGAACATGTAGCATTCAACGTCATGCCAAGGAAATGACCAAATCCTCTAACACAAAAGAATGTGAAGTTAAAAATGCAAGGAGAAGAGAATAAAAAATGCAAGCTCGTGAAGCAAAGGAATTGTAGCCCATACAACAAGGAATTCCCATGCAATCTAAGAGAGATGTCCAATTGGCAGTACAAAGGGCACGAATGAACAAAATTCGTGGAAGGACACAAATGGATCCCAAATTTGGGGGCACATCATCAACCATAGGTGAAGTTCAATGCACACCATATACAATATATCATGCTCAAAGTACAACAGAAATCACATCTCTAGTTGAAGACACACCAGCAACAACATGTGGTTTTCCAAGTACATTGGAAAACACATCTCCAGTTGAAGACACACCATCAACAACATTGGGTTTTGAAAGTAAATCAGCAAACACATCTCTATTTGAAGGCACTCCACATACAACATCTCAAGTTGGAGACATCGTTTACATGTCAATCTCAAGGTATGTCATCAATTTTACCTTCGTTTGAAGGTACACGATCTATCCCTGATGTTGTTGACATTCCTAACATTGACACAAATTTACATTTGAGAACTCTCCCTATAGTTTTGCATAGAAAACCTATATTCTTGATTGATATTGATTCCAATGTTTTGAAATGGATGCCTAATTAGATTCCAAAACTTACATGTCAAAGATATGCATAGAGGATATGGAGTTTAGTTTTTGAGAAGCCAAGTGAGGGTGGAAGATGTCAACTCTTTGTTGAAATGATGAGACAACTCAAATTTAGGCCCGCCATGAAGGCTCTTGGGCTAAGAGTTTCAAATTACTCAAGTGAAAATTCCATTGTAAATAATTTGATGAGTGCATATGAGAGTGTGGGTTCTACCTCACGCACGAAGGATAGTTGTGCCACACGACATGTGATGACAACACTGTTAAGCAGTCAAACAAGGAACAAGGTGAAGCTTACAAAGACAAGTAATTCTTTGAAAATAAGTAGATCATCTCTAATGAGAGCCAAAGGAAGGCGTGAAAGAGTGGAGGATCCAAATAGCAATGAGTTAGGGGAATTCTCGGGTAGAGTACCACAAAAAGATAAAGAAAATGCTCAATCCTTGAGATCTATAATACAAGATTATTGGAAGGATAACACAAGGACCTCTCCCAATCAAAGATATGTTGTAAGAAGGAGAATTGGTAGTCAAATCCATGAGCCATATCTAAAGCATTATTTTGGATACCACTCAAACCCAATTTTTTATTGATTTTGTATGGAGGTTTCCTCAAATTAAAATATGTCAAAGGTATTTTGAAATGCTAAAGCCTTTTTATGTCAAAATAAATCAGACACACACTACTTGTTGTTGTAGAGTACATATTGAGTTTTCTAACCATTATGATGTTTATCGACGTATATGTGTAGATATGCATCCTAACAATGTTTTGCAGGAATGCAACATAAGGCCTCCACCTAAATCCTCAAGGGAATTCTTATCTTCCATTTTATGTGAAAGAGTGGATGGTCAAGTTTTTTACAAGAAGTCATGTTTGGATGGTACATGTGATCATTATGGTGGCATGCAACATTTTCCAATTTTCCAACACATGGCTAGTACACACACAATTGGAAATGGAGTTGTGGAATTTGGAAAATAAAAGATAGTGGCCTACTGTTTAAAAGATGGGAAAGAAGCAAAGAAGTGTGAATTGGTCAGTGATAAGATTCCAGTGTATCAGTTTATGGGAATTTTCCATGATTAGGTGGTCTATGAGTATGCAAGGCATACACATAGAGCTCAATGGTTGGATTCACTGTTCAAGTTTTGCAAGGAAACATTTCCACTTCATAGCATCATTTCAGTTGTCAACTTCGCAGAGAACTACACACTACAACCACAGAACGAGGTGTAATCACAATACTACAAGTCCACACAGGTTGCTATATTTGTGCATATAATTCATTCATGTAAATGATTGTACAGAGGATAACAAGAAAGTATTGAGGGAGTATCACTTTACATCAGTGATGATCACACACATTCTACAAAGTTTGTGTAAGGTTGCTTTCAGATTTTCTACGCTGATTTGGCTAGCAGGGGCATATCATTCAATTAGCATATCATATGGTCAAATAACTATACATCGCAATTCAAGAACTCCAGAATATTTTACTGGTTGAGTAAGATGCATAGGATTAGTGGTGTTCACCATATGTGGAACTTCTCAGAGGCTGGGCATGGAAAGGGGGAGCATGGTGGAGCAGGTGCATGTATCAAAAGAGCCTTAGCACAACAAGAGTTAAAGTACAAAGATAGTGTAAAGTTGAAAGATGCAAGATAATTATCGAGTGGTGCAATCATGCAATGGGTCTAGGTAATGAAGGTAATTCTTTAGTTCATAGATTTTTTTATTTAGTAGATGATAATAACATTGCAAAATATGGGGATTTTTGTACACTAATAGGATCGAGTCAACTACACTCTTTTAGAAGCTCCAATGCAGGTACATGGACTATCCATATGCAGAAGATGGAATGCTTTTGTTCTATATGTACACTTCAAGCATGGAATGATTGCTACTTAACAAAGTGGGTCAAAAAATGTTATGTAAGAGGTTTAATCCCACTTGACATTTATCAGCTCCTGACAACTCTGCAAATCATGGAGATGCAATCATCTGTTGAATTTGATCATGTATTGGACCTACTAGAACCAAGTAATATATCTTACTTTGCTGTTTTATTTTGATGTCCATTAAATACATCTAACAAGATGAACATATCAATGCAGGGCATGTTTATGTGGTGATTACAGATGAAGATAATGAAGAGGGTACAAATTATTACCTATGTCGTTGTAAAATTGTCTGTTCCTTTACTTGAGATGATGAAAATTAAGGAATACAGAGATAGTGTTGTTCAATTGATAATGAATTCTGATAATAAAGTAGCTATTAAAGCAGTCAATAGGTAGGAGAAAGTAAATATCCCAGAAGTCTGCTTGAATGATATATTAACAACTCCCCCTCAAGTTGATCCTTTTTTCACTACATTACTTATAAATAACAAACTATTGAGGAATTGCATGATAGACTCTGGTGCTGCTATAAATATCATGCCAGTAGGAGTTATGAAACAACTTGGCATGTGGGTAGTTACCAATGAAGGCAAGTGTTATGCAATGGATAATTGACCTGTCCCTATGGTAGGCATTAGGAGAGATGTTGAAATCAAGTTGGCTACTTATCCACATGTGGCATATAATATAGATATAACTGTAATTGACATTCCTCCTCAGTTCAGGATGCTCTTATCAAGATAGTGGACAACAGCAGTTGGGGGAAATATCCAATTTGATTTGTCTTATGCAACTATTCCAGTAAATGGTCAGGAAGTCAAGTTGTATAGGGAGCCAAGAATGAACCAACTTGTTGACTGTGTACCACAGGATCAGATCAATTGTTTCTGTGATGTGAATCTTTATTAATTTCAAGATAGAATAAGCTCAACTAGAGTTATACTAATAGTCTTGTTGGGCAGCTTGTAGTGTGATACTGTATTGATTTGGCAGCTTCCTGATCCTTCTTTTGTCCAACCTTAGGGGGTTTCTTAGGAGCCCCCTTTTGGGGGGATTTTGCTACAGGCCCAAGGTAGGAGAGGAAACATTACTTTTTCCACTATCAACGGTCTCCTTCCCAACACTAGGTCCAAAAGTAGGTAGATTTGAACCATTTTTAACCTTCGATGGAACTAAAGTCCCCACCTACCTGAGAGAAAAGGGAGGAAGATCTGTGTCCATATGAGCATTTCGATCCTTCAACTAAGAAGAGATGATATTGATATTTACCTGAATTCCCAGTTGAACCTCTTCTATCACACCATTTGTCACTTGCATACTTAAATGTACACCTTCCTAGGCCAAATCATCAAGGATATTGAATCTATTGAAGGTTTCCTCCTCCTGTCTATCTTTGAGAGTACACTTTTGACCTTTGCCTTTGTTGTGGGAATTAACAAGCATAAAACCCTCCTTATCAGCCAAATCCTCCTGCATTGGAGATTTACCTTTATCTTTCTTCGGTGCAGAATGATAGGGAGGATTAAGCACACTAGAAGCACGAGAGACCCTAGGGAAATTTCGCTACAGATGACCATATTCATGGCACAACCAACATTGAAAGGGAAATGCCTCGTAATCCAACTATTGAGTCCAAGAGGAAGACCCAACACAAATCTCCACATAATTGGGTAGCAAACTATTTAAGTTAATCTCAACACACACACGAGTAAAAGAAATTACCCTTTTATTTAAAGTTTGTTGTGATGGATCAACAACCTTCCCAAATAACAAGGAAATCATCTAAAAAATATTGCTTCTCCAAAACTCCAAAGGCAAGTGTGGGAGATGCACCCAAACAAGAACCCTAGATGAGAGCTCCATTATGGAGTTGAAGCCTACATGCCATGGTTTAATGAAGAGGCCCACCTAGTTGTAGAAGTATGGAAAACCCTCAAAAGCCTTGTTTTTGTCCGATAAGCAAGATAAATCCACCATGAAAAAATTATTAGCTGCTAGCATGATTTCAAAATCACCTTCTAGATTCCATGTCCTTCAAATCCATGATTCCAATAAAGAGAGCGAGACTCACATCCCCATGTGAACTTGCAAACCAAAACATGATTGCTCAAATATTCCATATCCTCGCCCACCGAGTCTAGTTGAATCATCAGAACTGGGTGATCTTGAGAATGCTCCAAGCAACTATTCACTTTTTGCATTTTAAAAATGCCATTCTTTAAAGATCCCTCATCAAGTTTTTCCATCTTTCGATGATCAAAGCCTCCATCCAAAATGGGAGATGAAAGATCCGACCTACTCAAGGCCCTGCTAAGTGCCATGCAAGAAAAAGGATACTCCCCCCACATGCAACACAAACTCATGAATGGCCAAAAGCGGATTAAAGCACAATTAATCTTTAAGGAAGCAAAAGGTAGCCAAAAAAAGAAGAAATTGTGCCTCCAAACCAGCCAAAGACCAGACAAGAGGCAACAAAACACATAAGAAAATTGGTTAAAAAAGACCCACTCCACACAATGAAATAAACCCTTGCAAAGGAAGGCACACCACATTTCAAGCACAAAAAATAAAGGGTGAGAAGAGAAGCCTCGCAACCCCCCTTGGCCATGGCCCATGAAAGCAAATAGATGCCCCTGAATGCAACAAAGAAGTTGCACATGTGTAACAAAGGATGCACAACTAGGGTATCAAAACCCTAGCCCACACCCACGCTACACAAAAAATCGCCATCACATAAAATTTCTTCTTAACATCAATATTTTGGGCAAGGATATTTTTTCATAATTTTTTAATTAATTTTTGAAGTCACTATAACTATAATTTGGACATAGGTGTATGTCGTCAAACATAACTCGTTGTGTATATATCGAAATCCATTTTTTTTTGGTGAAACAAGGACATCGATACCTAAGGAAAAGGTATTTTTTGATTTTTTTTTTTTTTTTACGATGGTTTACTATTTTTCCACCTTTGTAGATTGAAGAACTTGATGTTTTATGAAAAACCTATGTTTAGTAAAAATTGAAATTAAATACATGATAAAATGAAAACATATCAAAACTAACTTGTTGGAAAGATTGTTTCAAGGGCTACGATCCTACAAAATATAATTTCTAATTGACTTTATTTAATCCCCCAAAAGGTAAAGAAAAAGTGTCTTTTTGCCAACATTTTGATAGGTGTCCATTGTGGGTATGATTTAATACTAGAGGGGTTCTATCCAAGGGGGTTTGATCTAAGGGGGTCTTATCTAACCCTCTTCAATTAAAACCCTTTAGATGGAACCTCTCAAGGCTTAAATCATTAGTTTTTCTAAAAATAAGTGATTTCAGACAAAAATCAAAATGTCCCAAAAGTGAGACACTATTGTGGCAACACCCACGATGACACCTTGTAAGGCCCACTACTTTACATGTACAACCTTTTGTATCTTCTAATGTCTAAATTTTTACTTGACATGCATATTTATGAGTGCTCCATACTTTGAGATGGATACCCATTTTATAACTCACATGCACCTCAAAGTAGCGGCAATATGTAATGGTGAAATTTGTATATTCATGGAATTCCCCATTTGGATTTATGGACATTTTGAGAAGATGTCTTGATACATGTACAACTAAACAAATGACACAATCTTGCTCAATGTTGAACTCATTCCCCTATTCTTTACCCATCCATACACACACACACATTCTTATACATTTGTCCCTACACCTTATCCTCATACACATGCACTTCAATACATTCATGTCTTATCTACACATTTATTCATACACCTACCTCCACCTAACTGTTATTCATATTGATTTGATCATTTGCCTACCTAGGGTCATTTTTGTAGTTATAGACTTGGCCCTTTCCTTTTTAAATTCAAAATTCAAAATCGATCGATTTACACCCTTCATTTTATTGCCTTGAGTTGACTAAGTACACATTTTATGAAATTTGATGCTAAATGCTAGTATTTAAATACATTTAATTGCATTCATTTCACATCTCTAATACCTCAAGCATCCTATCTATCCTAAAGCATTAAAGGAACATTATTGGTAAAACATTTGAATTTGGTGCGTGAAAATGAGTAACAAATTCATATACATTCATTTTAGAGCCCTTGCTTATTATCTTTGAACTTTGTACATTTATAAGGGGTGACCTAGTAGAACTTGTCTCCTTTTATATGATAGTCCTTCCAAGGTATTTTTAAACAATGGTAATACTCAAATCAACAAAAGCAATAAAATAGACAAAAATTAATCACGTGAGTTATAGATCAAAACTGTGCACTATGTAAGACTAAATTCAAAGTTAAAAAATGAGTACAAAAATATATTTGACCCAAATAACTAGATTCAACCCTACATAAAACAAGACATCAACATAAAATCCAACACTCAAATATTTAACATAGAGATCAAACTTTAAAAATAAAAATACTAAACATTATAAAATCTTCTTCGAAAATAATCATCCACATTTAAAATTTTAAACTAATTATTAAAAGATCCTTACTATCACAAATTATCTAAATTAATTAATTCTACATTATTTAGATTTATTTAACCTACCTAAATTACTAGTAAAGAGAGTTTATTTTCCTTTACAATAACATTACATTTTAAGTTGGTATTGTATAAAAATTTCTCACTAGCACCCATAAAATTTAAAATAATTTAAAATTTTATAATACCACTTAAGCTCCTAATTTTTCATAACACCGTCCTTGATAAGTTTTAGGCAGCTGGTTTGCTGGTATGTTTTACACTCTAATGCACGCTCAGAATCGAATCTGTCCTCTTTAATTTAAAAAAGAAAATTTATGGGCTGAGTCGGTTTCGGGATCTTGTGCAGCTCTCTGAAAGAATAAAGTGGTGGTAATAAAAGCTGTCCGCGCCGAGCTAAAGAATAATGGCCGAAAATATCGGAATTAATGATGATCGAAACGCACCAGATGAAATCTTCATTCAATTTTTCTGACCGTTTTTCCCTCTCCAGTCACACTTTTCCACTAAATTTAGAGAAATCTAGAGCTGTTGCTAGCATCGGTTGCGTGTGGTTTTCAGCATAACAGATTTTCTGTACTGGGAATAGTTGTTCAGTCGAGCAGCAACGCGAGTTTGGAGAATTCTTTGCGGTTTGAATATTCCACACATTTTGAAGCAATTTTTAGTGAGATTTCCTTTTCGGGTAAGCATGAATTTTCTCGACAGGCCATGAGTTGAGCTTACATTTGATTGTGTTTTTGATGTTTCTTTTCGTTCTGTAATTTTCATATTTGGGAGAATTTTTTCTCGCTTTTTCCTTTTGTTATGTAAGGTAAGTATTTTGGCGGTCATTTGTGTGTATGCGTCTTGTAAGGATATTTTAGGCCGTTAATGGAGTTTTCTCGGCCGCATTACAATTCGAGGCTGGGATATTGGTTTCGGTTAATTGTCTTTTTCCACACATTAGGTGTACAGAAGTATTGAATGGCATTATTCTTGTGATTACTTTTCAGTGTTTTGCTGTCTACATCCTTGTTTGCTTAAATTCATTATTTAGTTTGTCTAGCGTTATGAATCATGGGGGAGTTTTTAAAGGATTTTCGCTCAATTTTTTCCTTTCTTGCTGGTTACTTGTAAATCCAGTCTTTGCTCGAGGATACTTCCTTATTAAGTTTTCACTTTGATATTTGTTGTATATTATTTCAACATCAGCCAGACTTTTGATAGCAAATTGCTATATAGTTGAATTTTTTTGGTACAGGGAAAAAAGTTAAAATACAGAAATTAAATATATTTATTATTAGTAACATAAGCGCATCAAGTATCTAGGTACTGGGTAGGGGGCGCATTACAGCTGTGTAGTGTACACCCAGAGCAACAGGTGCATGCACCCAAATGAGCTGGTTTGGGCAGCCTGATATGTTAGCTTAATTCTAATTATATTTATTCATACAGGGATTTTGCTGCAAAAGGGTTTTTTACTTTTGCGCTTACATTTTTCTTTTTATCTCATATTTTGCTGCATATCCTTTATTGAGGTAAATTCCCCTTCCAGATTAACCTTCACCTCATCCATGGTTGGATTTAGTGTTTTATCCAATTACAACACTTGCATGTCTTTTTAGGAATGTAAACTAAGAATCCTGAATCTCTGATCAAAGTCCAATGATTTCACCACATGCTCATCCCATTTGACTAGATTATTAATTTTTTAGTACTCCAGAGTTTCTAGAAATACTTAAATTTTTTGGTCAATTCTTCCAAGAATTATTTGTTTCAGATCAGAATTTGGGGATACCCTGCATGTATGCATCTAGCTATCAATCATTTTCACCCTTTATTTGACGTTGTTGGATAACTAGTGACTTACTAGAGAGATCATGTGGGGGGTTGTGGATCTAATAGGTTATTAGGGAACGTGTTCTGTTGTTTATCATATGCTTAGAATTTCTCATACATATTCCTCATTATGCTCATGCAAGTTAATATCTTTATGGAATTTGCCTTTTTTGTTATTCATACTGTATTATTCTTGAGATCCAAGTTTACCTGGGTTTGAAAATGCATTGATACACACCATATGGGTATGCGACAGCTTCACTGAACATGACAAAATTAACATATTAGACTCAGCACCAGATGTAATAATCTTCATTGGTTGGATGCTAGAGGTTTATTGATTTTTTCAAGTTTCAAAAGCAACACACAATATGGGATGATCTATCTTTACTATCACTTGTTTTAATCTCATTTTATTTAATGAATAAATTGTAGTTGTATATCAGACATTAAAGAGAATCAACTGGGTTAAACATCTTCTTCCTTTTCACTGAATGCCAAGAAGATGTTTTTCTGCTTTTGTTGGTGCTTTCTTCACCGGGTCATGCATTTGCAAATGGAGATCTCTCCTAAAGTTTAATATTGGTTTCTTTTATGTATTCGGAATCCTTCCATCTATAGGCAGACATGAATATCATTAAGATTCTATATCTTCTCATGTGTGTGAATCTTTCTATGACACAAAAATTAAATTCAATTGATATGATAAGTATGATAGCAAGTATAGAAACATTTTTCCTAAGAATGAGTTTAAAAAGGATCACAGAACCATGTTTCTTCAATTGATATGATAAGTATGGTAGCAAGTATAGAAACATTTTTCCTAAAAACGAGTTTAAAAAGGATCACAAAACCATGATTCAGTATTCACTATAACAAATGCTTTTTGGTTGCAGAGGCTCTACATAGTTGGGATGTCTGGGCTTCTTTCGCTCTGATGCCATTTAAGGTATTATCACTTCCATGAAGGCTATGTAAAATAGAACATTTATTACAGTAAGGTTAAATATTTGTTGGATATATGTTAGATTAAGTACAAAAACCAAATGTCTTGTTCCATTTAAGGTGACTTCTCTTATGATTGCTCGTTCAGCAAAGCATATATTAAGCATTTATGGTGTTTTAAGTGAGAAAAAAGACTGAATAAGATGAGCACTCAGTTTAATTTTCAACATTTTTATAATAGGTCAATCCTGCAATTTTTTTGTATTTAGAATTTCTTTCCAAACTCTATGATTAGTTGAATAGCTGGAGTGAGATATGCACGATACAATGTTATTAAAAAATAAAAAGTCATTTTTTCCCATTCATATAATGTAATTGCTTCTTTTGTATGTGCTGGATCTGATTTCCAAATTATTTTCTGTTTAATGAAAACATCATAAGTTGTTTCCAGTGTATATGAGTAACTCTGTAAATGTTCATTCTTAGAACTTACTTAGAACCTAGGATTTAGATTTTAGAATAATGCATTCTATTGCATACCAGTATCACACAGATTTAGAAATGCTCTTGGATGATTTGATTAGAAAGTAGCATAGGATATCAAATGTTAAAACTTCACACTCCACATTGTTCTTGATATTGTGGGAGTTGGATATGTAAAGGTTAGCCTTTACATTTTTATGTACATCTTTCCAGTTTATGGTGAAGATTTGAACTCTTACCCAAAGTTGCAATTTTTTTTCTCGTGAATAAATTAGCAAATTCAGTTAAGTGGGAAAAAAATGGGTTAGGGAAAAAAATGAAACAGGTTAGGGTCAGGGTGAGGGAATAATCAGAGAAAAATTGCTGCAGAAATTAGAAAAAAAACCCTGAAAAAACTGTCATATATAGCAAAAAAGAACCAGAAAAATTTGCAAAAATTGTGATTAAATTGCAAGTGGCAAGCTTTTGGTGATAAAATTGTAATAAAATCATGATTTTTTGCGTCAAACTTGCAGTTTTTAAAATCAAAATTGTTGGCCACAAGTTTATCAAAAAACCACGATTTTTCACTTTCAAAATTCATTTTCGGGGTGAGTTGTGATTTATTGCAATTTTTTCCCAATATTTGTAGCTATGTTGTTATCTATAACCACCATAATATGTTACCTGAATGTTGCCACCTCCTTGAGCACCACATTCCTTTGTAGATTTTAAATTTATATCATTTTTCCTAAGTTACGGGAATCGCTCATATGCCCTGCCGATTCCGGGTACTGGTACGTATCCAAATCGGATATGTGTAAAAACCTTGTGGAATCGAACAGGGTACTGCATTTTTTTAATCTTGAAGCGTATTTTAAAAAATAGACGAATACCGATGTTTTTCCAACGGTTTTCTGGTTGATGTGGCGTGTTTGACCAATTCCGAAAGTCTTGATGCAGATTTTGAAGTTTTTTTCAACTTTTTCGTGTGCTTAAATGCGTCAAGTTTTGAAAAATTCATATCAAATTAATTTAGTATAATTGTATTTCAGATTTGTTATATTTATGGTAGTTCTAAGTTCTGTTTAGCATATGCATGATATGTGGTATTCTAAATTTAATTCTTGTTTTTACTTTTTAGGTTGCAAATATGTCTATATCTATGATTTTTATATGTTTTATGTACGTACCCAAATGTACCCACCCACCCCCCAAAAAAAAAATGTTGTACCGGCGTACCGTATCCGTATCCGTACCCACATACCCGTACCTGATTCAGCAACTTAGCATTTTTCTTTAAGTTACTAGAATCACTCATATGCTCTGCCGATTTCGGGTATTGGTACGTATCCAAATCGGATACGTGTAAAAATCTTGTGGAATCAACCAGGGTACTTCATTTTTTAATCCTGAAACATATTTTAAAAAATAGACGAATCTTGACGTTTTTCCGATGTTTTTCCAGTCGACGTGACATATTTGACCAATTCTGAAAGTCTCGATGCAGATTTCAAAGTTTTCTTTTCTACTTTTTCGTGTGCAAGTGCTAGTGGGGCTGCATGTGGTTCTACTAATTTACCTACATCATCTAATGTCAATGATGATGTTGATCTTAATCTTCCTAATGACCCATATGATGCCCATTGTTAATTGTATTATTTTGTTTTAAATGTTGAACCAATGAACAATGAATTCAATATAATTATATACCTATCGTAACATTCAAGTTTTGAAAAATTGATATCAAATTAATTTAGTATAATTGTATTTCAGATTTGTTATATTTATGGTAGTTCTAAGTTCTGTTTAGCATATGCATGATATGTGGTATTCTAAATTTAATTCTTGTTTTTACTTTTTAGGCTACAAATATGTCTATATCTATGATTTTTATGTGTTTTATGTACGGACGTACCTAAACGTACCCACCCCCCCAAAAAAATTGCTGTACCAGTGTACTGTACCCATACCAGTACCCACGTACCTGTACCCGATTCGGCAACTTAGATCTTTCTTTTGTCTCATTTACTATTTCTTATCTTTTCTAATGCCCCCTTTGTAATTTGTTCCTCCTTTTATACTCTTCTTACTTGCTTGCACTACTCTTTTACCTCTGTGTTTCCTAATGCTACTACTGCTTTATTTACTACTTGCTTAGTTTCTTTACAGCAATCGTTGACCTCTCCTTTGCAATTTCCTTTTCAGTCTTAATAATACAACCATCTCCTATCCAGTTTTTCCTTGGAAAAGCAATTGACTGCCCTTTGTTTTTTTAAGAAAAACAATTAACCGCATATATATAGGTTTTATATTGTTTCTTATTGTGAATGTCTGTAACCAAATAAAGAAAAATATTGTTTGGGTTCCCCTCAAACTACTTATAGTTGTTTGAATTCATTTGACATGTTGGCTCTTGCTATATTCCATTTGCAATTATGGTTGCCTATAAAATGTTTATTAATTTTGGCTTTGAGTCATTTATTATCACAGTTATCTCTATTACAGTTTCCTTCCAATCATTGTCTCCATAATATTGACATCATTGTTCTCATTATTAAGACTTCTCAAGCTCATTGAATGCCTCCTTTACCAGTTCCATCTTACTGATTGAGGTAATGGAAGACCTTTTCAGTGTTGTCGTTTCAACTTTCTATGTAGATACTTAAGCTTATAATTTTGAACAGAGCTAGTATTGCTTACTTCTTGAATGTTTTTGCATTGATTTGCGATTTCTCACGTTACACTCAACCTGGATTGACGCTTGCATTTCCTTGTTAGATGATCCTCAAGTCTGCAATTTTGCTCCATCCACAGCTTCAACTAGTATATTTTTTTACACTTATTACCTTGCTGGTTTAACACCAAAAGTATTTCTCAAAGTTCTTACCTCTATCATTTACAAGAAGATCCAGACTGACTACCATTTAAGAATCCTGTTGAAACATGACATGTGTTTCTCAACTTTCACTCTTTTTTAAGCTATGTGATGGCAAAACCTACATCTTCATTATCGTCCATGCCTAAATTTTTCAGTGCTGATGTGCTACTTAAGTCAAGGAAGAAGTTTTGAAGGGACCAAACTATTAATCTCAAATACCCAGAATCTGTGGCTAGTCAAGAATAACCATGTTAACACCCAACTTATGGCTTGCTTCCATCATTGATAAAGCCACATAGAGACAGTATGCAGCAAGAAATATTGAATTCCCACAGAAAATTTGTCTTGAAATGATGCAATAACTGTAGAAAACATTTTATTCCCACTCAGCATGAGTTTGAATTGGCAAAAAACTTCAATTTGAAAACATTCTGGCATAATGATTTGCCTCTTGGTTACCCAAAAAATATTGAAGCCAAGAGCCAAACATGTTGATAGGTGATGCCAATTATCTTTTCAAACGAAACGAGGAGCAAAGTGAACACCATTACTATGTGGAGTAAATTGAGGTTAGCTCCTCGAGGACAACAGTTTATCCATTTTAGATGATATGCTTTGTGCTGAAAATGGCTTTTACAAATTATTCATAAATGACAATATTGCATTCAAGAATAGAAAATTTCACATTAAGCTATACTTCAGAGATGAATGCCACATTAAGCTGTACTTTAGAGATGAATACAATGTCTTAATCATCATTTTCCACAATGTTTCTCCGTGTTTCAGGGATAGGGGGATGAGGAACAGGGGACACATTTCTGGGGATGTGAAAAAATTCTTGTATCTTGGGGATGGTTATTATATAATAGGAATTAAAAAATAATAAAAAATCTGGGGACATCTGTATGTCCCTGAGTCATTAAGTGTTGTCTCCAAATGTGGTTGAAAACTGCCCAAAACATGGGAAGGCCTTTGGGACGTTTTCCTTTTGTTTTGGCTATTATTGGGGATGGCATTAAGGTTTGTCTCCAAATGCAGTTGAAAACTGCCCAAAGCATGGGGAAGCCTTCGGGATATTTGCCTTTGTTTTGGGGACAGGAGGATGGCTGGGTATGCTTCTCACCTGTTTCTCTGTAGCTGAGATATCCCAGATGCCTGTCAAATCCCATATACAGTCCCTGTGGAACACTAGTTTCTTTGCAGATGTTTACTGCCTTTAAACAAGAACCTTAGATATAAAAAGGATGAAAATGATGTACAATGCATTTTGTGTGAAAATTTGTAGAAATAGAAGTGTCAGACAGAAAATTGAAAATGAAACAGCTTGTCACATTTATATTTAGGGTTCTGTCTGATCAAAAGATAAACAAAGATCTTCCACAAAGGGCAACAAATCCACTCCCCCTTTTGGTGCTACTCCTTCCAAGTAATATAAAGAAATATGGCCAGAAAATGATCCAATGTATTAAAGATCCTTGAATGTATTAAAGGAGGTGATCATAGGAACAATATGAGCCTCCATAAGTTATACCGTGTTATTAGGGAAGATTATCTTTCTGCTCAAAATATAGCCTAACAATGTCATATTTATTAGTTTCTGACAATAAACAAAGATAAAGGAGTGGTTAGTGCAACTCCAATGGAAATTAACTTAAGCTGTTTACTTTGTTACGTATGTCTGACTCAAGCTATCAAGTTCTCTCTTGATAGTAATTTGTACCAAATTTTTGCTGGTACTAAGTCATTTATCTGAATACTGCACAAAAAAATTTGTTTTTGGAGGTTTTGTTTAATCAAGCTACTATCCTCGTCTTATTTATTTTACAAAGTGTGTTGTAAATGCTGTTTTTTAACTGTTATTTTGGATCAGATTATAATTTCTGCAATTGGCGTTATATCTTAGCAAGGCATCTGGATGGTTGTGTGATACTTCAACTTAACAATTTTCCAGCAAACAAATTGGAAAGATGAATGATCTTATCACCAAATCGGTTTCCAATTATGCGGATCTAAAACAAGGGTACATTCCAGACTTGGAAGCGGGTGGTGACCTGGAGATGACAGCTATTGGCGATGATTCGAATCTAGATAAATTCTTTGAGAAAGTTGATGATGTAAAAAAAGATATGGAAGCAATACAGATATTGTTTGGGAAGATGCAATCTGCAAATGAAGAGAGCAAGACAGTCCATAAAGCAAAGGCTCTGAAGTCTTTGAGAGATCAGATGGATAAAGATGTGAAAGAAATCCTTACCAAGTCTAAAGTGGTCAAAATAAAGCTTGAAGCCTTGGACAAAGCCAATGTGGAAAGCCGCAGGTTGAGTGGATGTGGAGAGGGAACTTCTATTGATAGAACAAGAATCACAATTACAAACAGTCTAAGAAAAAAGTTGAAAGATTTAATGGGTGAATTTCAAGTTTTAAGGCAAAACATAACTGAAGAATACAAAGATATAATTGAAAGAAGATTCTACACCATAACAGGGCAGCATGCAGATGAAGATACAATTGAAAAAATCATCTCAACAGGGGAGAGTGAAACAGTACTGCAGAAAGCCATTCAAGAGCAGGGTCGAGGTCGTATTCTTGAAACAATCCATGAGATACAGGTAACACTATTCTTAATAATTTTCCCTCATGGTGATCTTGATTATGAGTGGTTGATAGAATTTGCATTTTAAGGTTATCCTTTTAAATTTTTGTATACATTAGATTCATTCCAAGATTTTAGAAGCAAATGATCCAGATTGTTTTGTAATTTGGTAACAGGAGCGTCATCATGCAGTTAAGGAGATTGAGCGAAATTTGCTTGAGTTGCATCAGCTTCTTTTGGACATGTCTGTTCTTGTAGAAGCACAGGGAGAGCAACTAAATGACATTGAATATCATGTTGCCCATGCTGCAAATTATGTTCAGCGTGGAACGAAACAACTTCAAACTGCAAAAAGCCACCAAAGAAGTAGTCGGAAATGGATGTGTATTGCAATCATTATCTTGTTGATTATAATCCTCATAATTGTCATTCCTATTGTTACAAGCATGAAGAAGTCGTGAAGATAAAATTTATTGCAGATTCAGGCACTGCAGCTGCCATGATTTTTTTAAATTCAATTTTAACTCCTAGCTTTGTTTTCTCAAAAGGGTTGAATACAGACAAACATTGTTGTAGTATAAAGGTAGTCAGGTGGTGATATATGAACCTTATTACAACACTGCTTCTTTGCAACTTGTGTCGTAGAACACTTGTCTTTTTTGGATAGATGAACAATTGAATTCTATGTTTTTGTCTTTATTTTCAATCATCTCTTCACAGCCTATTAACATTCCAATCAAGTTTTGCAGTGGAATATTGATGGAGTAGCCTTCATCCAAAATTAGTTCTTTGTTTTTTGAATAGCCAATGATAAGGTACCATCAACAGTTTGTTTGTTCTATTTTCAGATAAATTTGATGAATTTCAGTCCTTGAAAATTTAAAGGAGTTCTTGCCACATATCTAGTGTATTACATGCATTCACTTTAATGACGCCATGAAATTCTAGGTGTGCTACATTAGAAGAGTGAAATGCAAATGAATACACTGTATGCTAGATGTCCTCTTAAAATTTCAATTGCTACTCCTTGATGAGCTTGAAGAATGCCTTGCTGAATAGCTTCAACTGAACTGATTGCGGAGTCTAATACACAAAAAAACTGACTAATTACATTGGACTTGATTGGCCCCCATAGACCTTGGCTTGGTTGTCCTCTTAAATCATCCAGATCTCTAGTCAGTCCTAGATAGTGACTTATGAGGAAATCAATTGCATATAATGATCAATAAAATTACGAAAATATTTCTTGGGCAACTTAGTATAACTGTATAACACGAAAGATTTACTAGTACAGTTTTCATTTGCGAAGTAACAAAATGTGTAATGTTGATGTAATTGCAGCTTTGGGCTTCATACTTCCTTATTTATATGTGATTATTCAATGCAAAGAGTCGCTTCACATGGCAACTTTGTAATTATCTTCTTGGCCGACCTTCCTTGTAAATTGTATTTATTAAATTGAAATTATATTTTTATGATAGCCGACCTTGCATGAAAAGGTGCGACCTCTCTCCTTCAAGTTGTATAAATACAAGATCATTCCACACCATTTGGGCATCAATTAAGTTCGAGCATTTCTTCTTTTCCAAGTGCGAATTCTTCAAGGGCAGATCAATCAAGTGGAGATTGCGAATTATCAAGAGCAGATAGCAAATTTCTTAAGGGCAGATCTGAGTTACAACGAAGTGCTGATTACTTGTTATCATTGCATCTTGTGAAGGTGCTGCATATCGGCCTTGAGATTGGCCTCATTGTAATGAGACTTGTTGCCATTATTGATATATAATAGAGAGATATTTGTTGCTGGGTTTTTCCCCTCAAGAGGAGGGTTTTCCCAGGGTATTTGCTGTGTCTTTGTGTCTGATTTTGAAATTAATTTCTGTGCATTAAATCTGATCATAAAAACTAACAGAATGGCATAAATTTTTAATTCTGCTTGAGGAGGGAAAATCTGCATCACACAATTTATAGATGGTAATAGCTAGTAGATTAGCAACAGCAGAAGTGGAAGAAAACTTATGGTAGAATTTTCGTTTTTGGCTAGGCAATGATTGACTGGTCTCCCATGTGGAAGATCCACCCTAAAGGGATCGCCTCAAATCAATAATATGCTTTTTAGCAGTAACTAATCGTTCTTAAAATCATTCAATCTGATTACCCTAGATACTGGTTACTGACCACCAGATGAAACAATTATCTAGATGAATGCAGAGGCCTAGTTTGATAACAATTCATTAAACAAATTCATTTTGGCTACATGTATATGTTTCTTTGGCATGCCAATTACACTCAAGGTAAATAAAGATTTTAGGATTAAGATTTTATTGCTGGAGTACTTCAGATTTCAAGGCAGCCCTGAAGATTTTGGCATAAAATTTATGTTTACTTGTTAATATCAATAATACTTTTTTTTCTTTTGTTGAGAGGATAAATAATCTTTGAATCATTTTTGCAACCCGTTTAATGCTAACGATCAACCTATTTTAAGAGCTACGGATTGAGGAATATCTACTTCCATCAAAGTCCCTCGAGAGATGTGGCATCCCCTTTTAGTCCACCTCCAAAGATTTAAACCTGGTGTTTTTTTTTTAAGATTTCATAATTGCTTTTGATTTACTTTTGGAAGCCATGAAGATATTCTAAAAACTTGGGAGCGTTGGAGATGTTCTCAAAACATGGTTTTATCTCCATAGATAGGGAAAATGATTTTGATATCCACTCAAAAGAAAACATATTTAAAAACATAATTTGTTGACAAGTTTGTTTTTTCAAAATTATTATTTGGTTAGGTCATCTAAATGTTTTAAGTCGTAAAGAAAGTAAAAATGATTTTCTTTAGAATAATTCAATAAATGCATTCAGTCAAGTGATGATTAATTTAGATAAAAGAGTAGGGATTGATCAAGGACAATTATTGAAAATTGAATTTTCAAATAAATATGGAAAATAAATAAATTAAATGCATAGGTACTTTTGATTTTGAAGTAGAAGTTTCTTAAAGGCATTAGAAAGTCATTTGCCATTGTCTTGAAATTTTATTATATGTTGTTAACCTTTAAATTTGATTGTGCATTGTCTAAGGCCACTTATATGGGTGTCGAAGTGGTCTTAGTGAGTGAAATTGATCTCAATGTGTGAAAGTGAACCCATAACTCACAAACTTGATTTGATTGATTTCTATAAATTGGGACCTATTTGCCTTGATTTCTAGTGTTTGGATATACGTAAAGACATTTATTATTTACAAACACCTTTACAAATTTGTTGGATTGTAAGGGTCAAGTTTTGCTTAGTTGCAACATTAGTAGACTAGCTTTATGGCTTTGAGCGAAAGTTTCAAAAGCAACAAGCAAATGTGCAATAAAATTAGGATGATATGCCTTGATAAATATTGATAGAATTCTCTCATAAATGTTCTATTGATAAAACCTTAGTATGCTCCTCGATAACTCCTAAATAATAGTTCTTGATGTTTTCAAATAAGTAAATGAATATCTTCAAATACAACAACCAAACTCACAAATCAACAAACACATGTTAGGTTAGTTCGCAATAGCTAGTTAAGTAGTCTAACACAAAAATAAATAGAAATTTTGAATTTTAGAAGTTTGGGGATTAGATATCCAAATATGAAAGTGATCTACATCAAGTTTGCATCTATGGATATGATCTATGGTAATGAATAATATATCAAAGGATCTGATTAGATCATATAGAAAATTAGTGATAAAAATGATCAACATATATGATGTCATGAGCTGAATTGGTGCAAGAATATGCCACTTGTAAGCTAATTATTGCCTTTAGAACAATGTAAAAAGGGCCCAAATCATAAGGGAAAAGGGCATGGGTATGCAATCTTCACCATTACATTTTGCCCCACTTTAATGTGCATGAGAACTACTAAGAGGATGCATGCCAAATTAAAACAATAAGTCCTGACATGGAAATTAATTTTTCTTCACATTCAAAAGGATGTTGATCCATAAAAAGTAACAAAGAATTCTTCAACTCTTCTTGCAATAAGCACTTGATTAAAAACTTGCTAAAAAATAGAGAAATACATGTAATGAGTAGTTTATATAGTTTAAAATATGTTTGGAATAGGATTATCCTCAAAAATTTAAAAGTAGAGAGAATAGAAGGGTAAGGGATTCTACGCCCGACAAATTAATAAGTTGGATATTACCAACCCAACAAGTGAAACCAACGGTTTCTTGGTCATAACTATCTAAAGTTAGAAATCCATTAAAGAGTGTTTCCATGGGCTAGAACCTCCTAAGGGAATACAAGGTTTTCCTAAAGTTGATCTTGAGCCATCATACAAGCACAAATAGATTCATTCAAAAGGTTTTTTTATTTTTTATAAAAGTCTCAAATTCAAGATCTTTTGTTGCATGAATCTCCTAGGAAACAAAATCAAAAGCACATAAGTTTAGAGCTAGGCCAACTACTTTAATGGCACTCATCCATACACCGACCATTGCCACAAATAACATGAAGAAATGTAACCAATGTTCATTGGAAAAAACAACCCCAAAATTTTGGGACCATAAATGGTTCACAATGACCATAGAATGTCTCTTCGACTTTAGTTGGGTGAAAAACACATAATGTATTTGCACCATCATCATCTTCAAATGAAAGATTTTTCACGACAGTATCATGAATAACACATAGAAGAGAAACACTCAATACTTTAGTGGCTCCCATCATATGAAATGGATTTGAGGTCCAATTACGAAAACCTTGAAAAAAGAGAATAAATTTGAAAATAGCTGCTATGCCAAAACTAGGTGCAAAAAACCAATATGCAAAAAATGTAAAAGGAGTCAAATCATGTGGATGAACACTCAAAGGTGTTCATTTGGCTATAAAAACATTTGAATTTGCAGATAACATGATAGAAGGTCTTCATTTGGATATGGAAATGACGTTTTCTCTAGTAAGAGAAAATAATCACAACCTTAATAGTTGCATCACTACCATCAAAATTACAAAGAACATCAGTGATAATATATACCACATCTAATTATTTACATTAATAAGACCCAAGGAATTTGAGAGGAGAAAATATATAAGCAAGCCAAGCAGGTAGCTAACAAGGTTGAAGGACACACAAAGGAGGATACTAAGGCACTATGAAGGCTTCCATCAAAATGAAAAATGATGCTAGAAGAAATGAGCATACCATGTGGGTTATAAGTTGGATTACCAAATCATCATCAAACTCATGCCAACTCATGAAATTTTGGGTTATTATATATTGCTCCCTTGGGTACAAAAAACTACCTAGAAGCTAAGTGTCATGTTCCTAAATAGGTGTGTAGGACCCACACTTACCTATTTTTTGATGTCTAAAATTTGGACCATTGGTGTAAGCTTAGGGAGATACTACCTTTGTTGCATGCATCAATAACCTACAAAATAATTATATTGACATAAGTGTGTTCCATTGAATGACTAACTCAGTGTAAGTGAGAAACAAGGACATGAGGAAGTACAATTGTTGCACAAGATTTAATGGGTAAAAGCAAGAAGTTGGGTACACGAAGAGGGGAAGTTTCAGCAAAAAAAAAATCTCGCAGAAAATGCGTATGCGTTTAGGATCGGGTACCCGATCCTAAAAAAATGCGTATGCACTATCAACGCGTACGCGTTATATAATGCATACACATTTTATAACACATAAAAATTAATTATTTAAAAAATTAAATACTTTTTAGAAACGCGTACGCATTTTAGAACGTGTACGTGTTTTGAACTCAAAACGCGTATGCGTTTTAGAACGCGTACGCGTTTATAAAAAGTATTTATTTTTTTAAATAATCAAGAAAGTAAGGAACGCATACACGTTTTGTAAATGCATTTTTTAAATTCAAAATTCCCAACCCACATGCTGCCTCGGTTTTAGGCTCGGAAAAGGCTTGGCAATCCAAACCTTAGCCTTTGACCTGCAACTAAAAAACTAAGGCAGATTGAAGAAGAATGTCCAACTTTGACAACATAGATGGACTTTTTTTCTGAATGAGTCTATAAAATTAAAACCCATTAGAGAAAACAATGTCTACTTTCTAAATATATAATTTTTGTTAAAATTGGATTACGTTTGCTATTTTTTAATTAATTTCTAAGCAAACTAGTCCTTAAACTTGAAATATTAGGTTTTTTAATAACTTTTTATTGGTTGATTTTCTTGTAAAAAAAATAATATGGGACCAAACTTCAGACAATTATCTACACAATGAAAAAAGAGAGAGTCAAAAAATGTTTTTTTTAGGTCCAATTATGTTGTCCGTACACGTTGATTTGAAAAAACATCAATTAAGGCCAATACAAATTTAATAAAAAAAAAAATTCAACCAAAAATTACAAAAAAAAATCTAGACCAAATTTCATGTTGTTAGCTCTCTTTTACTAAAAGGAATTAGCAAAATAATTTTATTTGGGTCAAAAAGTGTTGTCCGTACACCTGCTTGGTATGGTAAAAAAATAGGAACTTTTAAAAAGTGGTTTTTATAGATCCTTATCAAAATGTAATTTCTATAAACTGGGTATTTTAATAATTTACATATTTGGAAACTAGATTCAAAATGCTAAATTTCATATTACTGAATTTTTTAAAGATTCATTGTGGAAGTGCCTCAATTTTTCAGTCCAAGTGTGACAAATTCTGAAAAACAGCAAAAACATTTCCACTTTTTGAGCTTTTTGTGTACCCAACTTCTTGCATCAGCCCTTAATGTATACTTGTGTTTCCTTGCTCTACTTTGATGACCTACAAAAATGATGATGATAAAACACAAGACATAAGAAAAACTACCCTATAAAAAGAAAAATTGACTAAATGACGGTTTTTACTTTCAAGGGAAGAGAAGAGAAGAGAAGACGAAAAATAAGAGAGGATGGCCAAATAAATGGTCAAATAACAATATAATAGTGCACATGAATAGCCTATAGAAAAATAGTGATGAGGAGATCTTGATCATGGTAGAAGCTAAGCCTCACATAGTCCCTTACGTGCAAAATCAAGAAAAAGTCCCTCTTTTTCCCTTGTTTTAACTTTTGTTGATTTCTTGTAGAATTGCTTGTTGAGTTTGATTTTCCTTGTTACTTTCAACAGTTGCTTATATTAGGATTTTTAATTTAATTTTATTGATTTTTATTCAACTTTTCCTATTTTTAATTTCATAGGGTTTGCCTTTGGTATGGGTATGGTCACCCCTTTTGGCCCTACCTAACCACATGAGTTGAGAGGGTTAGGCAACTAGGCACCCCTGCTAGTTTCCCTAGGTTACTCAAACTACCCTAAGATTCATTTAGGAGACCTTCGTAGTCAACCCTATTGATCAAGGATAATCATAAAATTGTTTATTTAATATTATTTTGAAATTGTTTTGTTAGTTGTGGATCAATTTTGGTGTTCTATGATTTTTGGGCATTTTTCCTTCTTCTATTTTTTTAGTTTTTCAATTTTATAATAATTAGATTTTTTTTGAGGTTTAACATGGATTTCTTGATTTTGCAAGATACTTACATTAAATGACAAAATTCTACTAGAGATTTAGCATAGTTTGTGGATGTCATGGAGGCACTAAGTAGAGAATATTTGACCACCCTCTAAAAGGATAGCCTAGCAAGGGTGTTATGTATTTTGATCATTCAAAATTTTACATGGATTTGTTGCGATATCTTGACTTATTGAGATGCTGATCATAACGCTATCAATTTTTAGGAGCTAGAGGATAGTAGATGATCACTCTCTATGATGTATATCACATCCTATGGGTTCTTATATGAGAGAAGAGTCTAATATTACTTGTGGCTAAGTTCAAGGGTCAAATAATTTCATGGGATAGTTTCTTAGAGGATGATTTCCCATGGGATAGGCTAGGGATTATTCTTACCTCAATTCCTTCATGCACCATTCTGCCTTTGTGAAAGGTTGTAATTGGTCTAATAGCCACCTACTTATTAGAAGGTAAGAAGACCCTTTATGCTAGATGGTGTTGGGCACTAATCATACGAGATGTTGAGAAGGGTAGAGTTTATATATGGGAAGTCGACACATCAGTATTGGTCTATAAAGACTTATGTTGAATTTTATCATGGGGAGTTCTATCCTTTATTCATCCTTCTCTAGTTATGGTGTGTATCATGGAGCATATTGGTCCTTATCAATGTGTGATGTCTCCAATAAAGTCTACTAATCCTAGAGCTATGAGGTGGTACAAAGTCAAACTCTTTGATGTGGCCACACTAGTAATGGGAACCCTAATAGGTGATGAATTTGTTGTAGACCCCTATACTAATATGGATGAGAGGTGGAAAAGAGACATGGTTGTTTGATTCTATTATTGAGGAGTATGCCCTTTGATAGATATGAATAACCTTGCCGATATCCACTTCACTTTACGAGTTTTACAGTAGCTTGAAAATAACTTTCTTATATATTTTATCCCCATGCCCCCATGCTATCAATCTCTCCAAGAGATGACAAAGGCACAGTGAGAGATGCCCTTATGGACCTCTCCTACTCCAAGGAATCCCATCACATGACCTTTATGAAGACAAGGTTAGATACAACTTTGATCATGTAGGAGCCACTTGGGTTATGATGCAAAGAGTGACTGGGAGGAGGACAATGACTACATTCTAGAGGATGTAGAGTATAGGGAGTATCAACGTGTGAGGAGGAACTAGAATAAGACATGCTTTCCTCTTAGGTTATTCCTATTGTGGAGGAGATAAGGATAGATAATCCCTCATTTTAGCTAGGAGATCTTCATAAGTACTTTGATTTTGCACTCATAAATTTTCTTATCATAGCATACAATTGTTAGGGTTAGAAGAAAAATATCTAATAGTTAAATGCAAATTTGATCAATAAAATAGAGAAATAAAACACAAAAAAATTATAGCAACAATAAGACAACACAAAGAATTTAACGTGGTTCACCCAATATGGGCCACATCCACAAAACTGTAGCCATCCGATGATTTTATTATCTAGTGCAAAAACATATTACAATCTCGTGAATAATGCCCCTTCCTACAACTCCCATCCCAACCGCTTATAACAAGCTTTTTAGAAGCTTCTAGAATTAGGGTTTTACAAAGTCAGTTTTTTTCCTTTTTTGGTGACGAAGCGAAAAAGTAGGAGATTTTTTTTTTCATGAGGATACATGAAGAGGGGTGAAGCCACAATAGTGGTTTACAATTGAAGTGAGGAAGGAAAACTCACAAAAAATGAATGCATGGCAAAAAAATTGATTTTAGGGGTTCGTATGAACCCATTGGTTCGACCGAACCCATTAGGGGTTCGCTAGAACCTAGTTTGGGCAAACCCTCCTAATACTTTCCCAAAAAATCCATCAAAACCCCTTATAGAAGGGTTCGAATGAACCCTGGTTCGAGCGAACCCCTAGGGGTTCGTTCGAACCCCCTTTATTCCTTCCTAAAATCTAAAGCACAAAGGATGAAAATGGAGAAATCTTCACAAACCCAACTTGAATCAGGTAGTCCTCAGAATGAGCTATCCATTTGTTTTTTAGTTTTATTAAACATAGGTTTTTCATCGAAAATGAAGGTCTTTGTTTTGCACATGTGGAAAAATAGCAGATTATAATTTTTTTTTATAAAAAAATATGAGTGCACCAGATATTGAAGTCTTTGATCCAACAAAAGAAATAAAATTGAATTTTGATATCTACAAAAAAAGTTATGTGTTATCTATATGTCTGAATTGTAATTGGTTTGACTTAAACTTGATTAAAGAAAAATATTCAATAAAACTGTCTAACCAAGTGGAAGCACTAGATATCAGAGATACGAATCTAAATTCGAAAGAATTAGAATTTTATCCTTCATGGAAAAAAAGTTATGCATTATATGGTGTGCGTCACTTTTTAAAAATGTTGTTTTTTGAAAAAAACCAATTTCGTGGGAGATGGAAAAAGAAGTGCAATATGATTCCAAAAATTTTGAAAAAAATATTTTTAGAATCTACAGACAAAATGTGTTGAGACTCTAGTTTTCATCATCTTCAAATTCTTCACGGTTTAGCCGCTATAGGTGCCTGAATGTGAAGATTTAGTTTAAAAAAATAATTTCAGTGTCTAGTTTGGCCAAAAATTGTAAACCACTATTGTGGGATCACCCTGAGTGTACAGTATACCATGATCAGTCACCACATATCAATAACAACTTGATTATGATCTAATATCAAAACTATCGATGGCTAGAGGGAATTGATTAGGATTCTATCCTTGGATCTTATCATTCTTGTCATGGAAAGAGAGAATGACACACTCTTAGTGGAGAGGCCTCTATTAGTTGTAGACACTAGTGCATTTGCTTCTATATTTCATGCTAGCCATCACATAGTGTCTTGGAGAATTAGATTTGTTGTATTAGAGACCAGGGTTTTACTTAGAGAGGTTTCCAACATTTGACGATCACATGTTGCACTACATGACTGAGTACCTTTGTAAGGGATTAGAGTTTAATTGGTAGTTGTATTGTTAGAAAGTGTAATGTTTGTAATTTGGAATTTATATAAATTATGGATAGAGATATCATACAATATTTTTTAAGGATAATTTATTTAAAATATTTAAAATATCTGTTAGAGTTGTTATATTATAGTATGGTCTCATGGGAGTTTCCTGCCAGAAAAAAAGAAGGAAAAATAACGTATTAATTTTTTGTTCATTACATTTTTCATTTCATCAGTATTGAGAAGAGCTTAAACTTTTAAGAGAAGTGCACTACTAAATTTATGAGACCACCAACTTCCTTACATTTGGGAGCTTAAATTTTTAAACCACACTATTTAAATCAATGGGACCAACAACTTTAAAATATTCCTAAAAAATCTTGGTAGCATCCACTAAGATTTTTAAGGAAGCCCCCCTCCATGAAACCTTACCCTTATTCATAGGTTTGAATTTTTTGAAGGTGTAATAAAATAACAAATAAGATCAAAATCAAGTTCAAGGGAGTTTTGTGGAACCAATATTCTTCAATTCATACTTATTCTTCATATCAAATTCGTAGGGTACAAATTTCTTAGAGCTGCAATAAAATAATAGATAAGATCAAGATCAAGTTTGAAGGATATTGATGGAATGAATACTCCTCAGTCTAGACTTATGCTTCATATCAAATTCAGAGGGTTTAAATTTCTTGAAAGTGCAATTAAATATTAGATAAGACCAAAATCATGTCAAAAGAAACTTTGGTGGAATGAATACTACTTAATCTAGACTTATCAGCTTCATATCAGATTTTAAAAATGATTTGGGTTTGACATCAAATCCTTCTCCTCCAAAAAAAAAAATTAAAATAAGACAATTTTTACGACAGAAAGTTCTACAATCACAGAGGAGTGGCAAGAACATGTGACAACAAAAACCATGCTCATTGTAAATTGACGTTCAACTGCCTGCTATCCTGCCTGGCGGTGGTTACGTTACAAGATGATTGGTGGTAGTGGAGGAGTTGTCTCGCTGTCCTCTTCACTCACCATGTCAGATATATTCATGCATTTCTATCTTTGCCCCTTTCTGAGCTCAGAAACATATATATTTATGCATTTCTATCTTTGACCATTTCTGAGCAGCAACGGTTTCTGAGCAGCAGCTGTTTCTGTTTCGAAGAGCTGTGTTACTGTTTAGCGGACGGAGACCTGCATTTTGGACAGCAGCATTAAGGGCGATATCCTTGGTATGTAGCGACCCTTCAATATCTGTTCATATTCTGCAATTCATGGCATTTTGAGGAGTCCGTATGCTTTGTCCATGCTTCCACATTTAAAAGATTTCGATGGATATTTAAAAGATTTGTCTTTGAAAATGGTCGAAAGTTATTTGAAGATTTCAATTGAATTTTTATTTAACAGAAAAGAACGTCTATATAAGGGAGAGGTGGTAGATGAAATGATGTTTTCTGTTTGAACGGGGAAGGTGTTGAAAAGTTCAATATCATATTTATCTTGTATTCTGTCGGAGGTTGCGTTTGATGACTTGATAGAAGAATTCTGATAAGTGTTTAATGCCAGCTCGCTCAAACCCTAAAACAATCAATCTATGCCTTTCTGCTAATCTCTTCTTATTCTCATTAACGAATTTTGGATCTGAGAGCATAGTGGACAATAAATGACGAGTCTGAGCTGAAATCACGGTGAAACTGGACATTCTTCTAACCTCCTGACTACTATATCATTGTTAGAATAAAAGGTCCCAACTCTGAAGCCTGGAAAACCCATGTCCTTTGATAAACTGTATACGATGTGCACATTATCTGGGGTACATTTTTCTTTAGCCACGATCTCTGCAATGCTGTGAAACTCTGGAGAAGCAAAGACTGAGCCAAGTCCTTAAAATGACTCCAAACTCTGTTCGGAAGTAATTGTTGCCTATGGGTGAATTTCAATCATGGCAATGTGTGTATCCCCTCTTTTGTTGAGGTTATGAAAATTTTTCCAGCTGATGAACCATAAATATAGCAGCATATTTATTCTCTTTTGTTGTTTTTGTGCTTTAGGTTATGAGAATGTTTGCATCTGGTGTCCCAAAATCCTTCACTTTTAATGAAGGGGAACTCTAACAGAAACGCAGGAAGGATATCACAGTTTATTTCTGATATTGAACTTGTGATTAGCTAGAGTAATATAATGATTACAAACTCAATCCTAGAATTATAAGCTGAAAGAAGACGAAGGGCACAAAGGATACATCTTAATTGTGTTTTATGCTATGAAAATTGATCCGATTACAATTATTTTAGAAAAGAGGAAGTCCTGCTATCGTTTTTTGAAGAGGATCCTAACAGAATTGTGGAAAGAATGTGCCTTGAAGATGGAAACTTATGTGGAATTCACTTAGAATTATTTTTTAAAAACTGAGGAACTGCAAAATAAATATATAAAGGATGTGATTTATTTTTGTTTTAGGTAATGAGAATATTTAGATTTGGAATTTCTTATTATTTTTTTGTATTTAACTGCCTTTTCGTTTTATTTGTGATGGATTTGTCTGGATTATGTTGTTAAAACAGAGTTGATGCATACATCAACTATTGGATAACATGTCCATATTTGGACCATATCCAACAGATCCAGAACTGCAACATACTATCTGATGTTGTATACAGTTCATAATTTATGAAAAAACATTCAAAATTTGAAAAAAAAGTGTAAAACATAAAAAAATTGCACACATAGACACATAGACATAAATCCACATTTAAATCACTACAGACAGAAGCATAATATAACAGAATAAATATTATAAAGTAAAAACTAAAACTAAAAATACATATAAATAAATATTTATAACACTATGTTCTATATTCTTAGATGCATACAGAATTGAATATATGTATATTTTTATAATTGGTGGGATCCAAAAATTCATCATTTCTGTATATGATACTATATTTGTATCTGTATCTGTTTCCATGCAATTCTGTGTTAAGATGATATTTATTTATTTTGAATCAATTTATAAAACAGAAGAACTTGAACTCGTCTTTGTCTCCAAGGAAAACCTAGACAAACATAGTTTAAGGGAATTGTCTACCCTGCAAACTATTTTCACTTTTGGAAGTGTGCTGATACTTTCCTGTATGGTAGGGGTGCTTTACCGTGGGAATAGTTTCCCATAGAGATTACTCAATCAACTAACTACCTTTCTATCCAGTAAATTATTTGTAGCTATGGAATGTTTCACATATTTTTCTGTAAAGTTGGAGTTGATCTGCACCGCTTGTTGCAGTGTGAAATATTTGCTGTAGGGACATCTCATTAAGAAGTGTGTCTATCCAGAAAACTATTTGCAGCAACATGATAATGGTGCAGATGCTTTTCCTTATAGTTATGTAGGAACTTTATGGAACAAATACTTTGCTGGATAGATGGATCTTGTTTTAAGATCAATATTAGAACTGAAGCTGATTTTGAGATGTCTTCAATTTTTTTTTGCAGAATATTCCAAGACAAAGATTGCAAAGAATTGTGCCAAAAAGCCTCTTCAGGTGAGTTTAATTGTGGATTTTATTCAACATCTGTGATTGGTCTTGTTGATTCATACTTCTCGCACAGTATTATTTTGACTATCACTTTCAATCATTGATAGAAGGGATCCTTAATTACTATTGAATTTTGGGGTCTTGCTTGGAAAACTGTAAACTTAAAAAAGAAAAAGAAAAAAGAAAAAGCTGAAACAAAAATAAGATAATAATGTAATATACTTTTAATCTAATTATATAATACAATAATATAATATATTTTTATATTTTTTAATATAATTAAAAATATTTTAATATAATATAATATATTATATTATAATATAATCTAAGCATATTATTATATTATAATATAATCTAATATAATAATATAATAATATAATATATTTTAATGTACTTTAATATGTTTTAAATAAAATACTTTAATAAATTTTAGTAGCTTTAATTCTTTTTAAATAATTTAATATACTTTAATATATTATACTACAGTATACTTTAATATAACATATTTTATTTATTTGTATTTTTCTCACTTTCATATTAATTTAATTTCTTCTATATTTATAGTATTCAAATTTGAGAAAATAATAGTTTTCTTTTAATTTAAAATAGTTACAATACATTTGAAATATTTTTTAATCATTTACAATAATTTTAAAAATCATTTAATGGTCAAGAGGATTGAGAACTATTATTTAAATTTCATGAAATTTAGAATTTAATTTTTGTTCTTTATGAAATTTGATATTAAGTATTTCTCTTCTATGATAACATTAAGGGTCCTCTCTCATTTGAAATTTAGAATTTAATTTGCATACACATGTATACAAAATTAAATAGAAATAATATAAAACCTTTTATGTAGCACCATATGCTCTCATCTTTCCTTTCGAGGGATCTTGATCACAAAGTGTTATATAATAAGGGAACTAAATTTATTTGGTTTGGTATCATTCATTTTTACATGGTTAAAATATTTTTAAACTTGATAAAATTTAGTATGAAATTTTAATTCTTTTTAAAATTTGAGACTAAGTATTTCTTTTGTAAATTAATTTTGATTTGATATAACTTTAAATCAAAGTCCAAGTCTAATTTTTTGGCAAACTCAAACTCATAATCATTTTGACAGAATAACTAGCATATATATATATATATATATAAACATTGAGAGATATCCTTCTCAAGGTTTCTATTGCACTTTTATTTGAGAAATTGATTAAAAAATAGACGCCTCGAGAATGATATCACTTAGTGTTTTTTATGCATATTATTAATAAATATATATATGCTAGTAGCATTTGCAACACAACATGGAAGACAAAATTATTAGGGTTAGGGTAAGGGCCGAGATTAGCATTAGGAATAAGGTTAAGGTTGCAATCAGTTTGGTTCATAGGAAGGGTTAGGGTTTGGAATTATGATTAGGGTTAAGATTATGGATATAGTTAGGCTTAGAGATAAAAGTAGGATTAGGGTTGGGGTTAATGTTAGTATTTGGATTAGGGTTAGGATTAAAAATACAATTAGAATTAGGGTTGGGGTTAACATCAAAATTAGGATTAGGGTTAGGGTTAAGGTTATGATTACGATTACGATTAGAATTAGAGTTATGGTTGGGGTTAGACATACAATTAGCATTAGGGTTGAGGTTAGTGTTAGTATTAATATTAGGGTTAGGGTTAGGGTTGGGGTTAGCATTATGAATAGGGTTAGGGTTACAATTAGAATAGGGATAGAATTATAGATAGAATTAAGATCAAGGGTAGGGTTAGGGTTAGGATTAGAGATATAATTAGGGTTAGTGTTATGATTACAATTAGGATTAAGATTAGAGTTATGGTTAGGGTTAGACAATTTATTAGCATTAGGGTTGGGGTTAATGTTACTATTAGTATTAGGGTTAGGGTTAGGGTTAAGATTAGGGATAGGGTTAGCGATTAGGAATATGGTTAGGGTTAGGATTAGAGACAAAAATAAGATTCAAGTTGGGGTTAGAGTTAGAGATAGATTAAGAATTAGGGTTGGGGTTAGTGTTATTATTAGGGGCTACTAGCAAATATATAACCTATATATAAAATACGCCGAGATGTATCGAGGCATTGAATTTTTGCAAATTTAATTTTTATTAAAGTTGAATGATGAAAAAATTAAACACCTCGAGACATCTTGGCGTATTTTATATATAGGTTATATATTTGCTAGCAGTAGCCACATTGTGCATAACACATTGAATAAATTAATATATTTAGGGTTATGATTAGAGTTAACATTTAGAATTAGAGTTTATGTCATGGTTAGGGTTAGCATTAGGGTTAGGGTTTGGTTTAGATTTATTATTATGATTAGGGTTAGGGTTTAGTGTTAAGTTTGGGTTTATGGTCATAATTAGTGTGAGAATTATGTTAGTGTTAGGGGTAGAATTATGGTTAGGGTTAGGGTTTGGATTATAATTATAACATGTTTCAGGTTAGGAATAAGGCTTTGGTTAGTGTAGGGCAGGGTTGGAATTACTATTAAGGTTTGGATTGGAATTATAATTAGGGGTAGGGTAAGGATTTATATTTGGTCAGGGCTATGGTTTGGGTTAGGGTTAGGGTCAAGGTTAGGATTAAGGTTAGGATTAGCATTAGGGTTAGGATTTGGTTTACAATTATGATTATGGTGAGGGCTAGGGTTTTTAGACTTATGATTAGGGTTATAGTTAGCGTTAGGGTTTAGTGTTATACATTGAATCAATTAATATAATTAGGGTTAAAATTTAGGGTTATGATGTATATCACAGTTAGGGTTAGCATTAGGGTTAAAGTTTATATCATGGTCTGGGTTAGCAATAGATTTAGGGTTAACCATTTAGGATTAGGGTTTAACATATAGGTTTATGATTATGGTTAGGGTTAGGGTTATAGTTACAGTTAGGGTTTAGTGTTAAGGTAAGTGTTAGCATTAGGTTTATGGTTAGGGTTAGAATTTTGTTCTATGGTTAGGATTATGTTTAGGGTTTACATTAATGTTCGGGTTAGGGTAAGAATTATGCTTAGGGTGAGGAAATGGGTAGGATTGGGATTATTATTATGATTATGATAAAATGATAGAATAATAGTTATGGTAGGTTTAAGTTCAAGATTAGGATTAATGTTAATGTTAGAGTTCAAATAATGGTTAGGCTTAGGGTTTACATTATGGTTAAGATTATGCTTAGAATTAGGTTTTGGGTTAGAGACACACACATATGTGACACATTTAGTATTTCATATATTTGTGACACATTCATTACAATTAATTTTTCACATATATTTGCTTCACATCCACTTCAAGATATTATTTAATGCTACACATTTTAGAAAGCCATGCATAGTACAAATAAGTAGTAGAACAAAATATGTTACGAAAAGTTAAAATTTTAATTTATGGATGTCTTATCTACTGCTACACATCACTTCAATATTTTCTAAAAAATATTTCTCTTATATTATAATATAAGTTAAACCAAATTGGTAAACTTTTCTAAAATGAGAAAAATGTTTGTAAAAATTTGTCAAAAATTATATCATATGTATTTTCCACACACTTAATATTTCATATATATTTGTCGCACCTCCATTTCAAAAATATCTTTAACACCACACAATTTAATAAACCACATATATGAAAATTAATATTGTTGTTCGTTGAACTTATATAAATCAGAGAGAAAATATACGTTTCACTACAACCAACTTGAATAACTAAGAAGTATCAAAGGTAAAATAAGAAGTAACTATATGAAAAACACTTCATTGTGATGATGTAAGTACATCACATATTCTTCAATGATGAGATTGGTATTGCAACCTTTATTTGCATAATGATCGCGATATACTTCTTTCATCATAGATAGAAATGCAGATACTTTTATAGATGTCTCGTTAACTACTTTTGCAACATCTTCCATTTTCAATATTTCTAGTTCTTGAACATTGTTAATCATTAAGGTTGCGTGTTCAATATCTTTGACGATTTTTCTGTTGGACTCTAAAACAAACCTTGCACATTTGTCAACATCAGTTTCAAAAACTTCATTCGAGTTTACAGAGGCATTTGGGCTTGCAACAATGATTTCTAATTCATTCTCTCAAACATCCATAGTTTGAATTCTTTGCTGATTTTTTTTTTTTTTTAAAGATTAGTATTTAGGAATTATGAGAATAAAACTATCCATAATTTGTGATAAAATAAAAATAAAAATTAATAATCTTTAATAATACACACTATGAAAAAAATAATGTAAACACTTAGAATAAGATATTAGTTGACTTACTATGTTGAAATGTCACCAAAATCATTTGAAATACCAAAAACAATATATAGAATTATAAGGAAATGATGTTACATAAAGAAAATTGAACTTTATATATTTTATTAAACTACAAATAAAATATATACAATGACATAACAAATGCTGATAAATTTTATACAGTAGATGATTAGTTGTGTAATTACCAAACTCTTTCAATATAAAAAAATGAACATGTAGATTTTTACTACCAAGCATTTGGATCAAGAGAGAAAGGATCATGATATTGTGAAGGGTGGCATAATTCTTAGTCCTTGCAAAGATTTGACACGTGATATTGCCACAAATGTGAGACCGCTTCTTTCAATGGGACCTATATCAATAGTAGCTTTCTCTAGTGTCATCCCTTGTGACTTGTGTATGGTTAAAGCCCAAGCCAATCTCAATGGAATTTGTTTTGTGCTACCCCTGTCAATTGCTGGAATCAGAACTCTCTGGGGATGGCGGTCATCGAAAGGAATTCTAGAGTAACTATCAAAATCTACTAGTACATATGTTGGTGGTAAAGGTGGTGCAATTCTAGGTCTATATACAATACTTCTAATATATCCGAGTGCTCCATTGACAAGACCTGCTTCAATCCATATGTTTGAAGTTAGCATTACCCTTGCATTTTTGTTGAGTAATAGTTCCATGTCGAGCTCATCACTTCCATCTCCATCTATAGAACTGTGTGTTGTTTTAAAAACAATGCTTCGTGCAATGGGGTTTGATAATGATAATAGATTTTTCTTATTATGATTGTGGACATTATCATTTGTTGAAAATAAATGAACACTATTTTTGAACTCGTCATTTTATGCAAAACTCATGTTTGCATTGGATCTTGACATAAGTAACATCCAATCATCTATTGTAGGGTTCACATCCCTTATGTTTGATAGAAGAACACAAAATCTTTCTTGCTAATTGCTTTGTCCATCTTGTCTGGAAATATGACTTAAAGTAAGTACAATTTTGAATTCTTCCCATATCAGCTTTGCATGCCTTCTGCTTTTGTATGTTGGTCTATCATTGACAGGAGGCAATTGCGCCAAATCTCCAACCAATATCATAGATATGCCTGAAAAAATATTATAATATGCATATTAAAAAATATTTACTTTGAAATTAGTATTCTAATAGTAAGGAACAAAGTATATTACAATGTAGATCTCTTATTCTAAGAAATTTAAATACTAAACATACCTCCAAAAATTTTATGGCTATTTTCTGGAAATGCTTGTCAAAGATGAGAGTCTATGTTTTGGAGTAACCTCTCTCCCAGGAAGCTCATTTCATCTATCAATATATATTTTATGTGAGACATTTCCTCTTGGAAACTTGCAAGTCTCGTGCCTTGTAGCTCACTGAATTCTTTTATCAATATTCTCAACTTGGAATGAATCGTTGATGCTCCAATGTTGAATGTTGCAACTCCCGTCAATGCAAGTAGAAGCAGAGGAGAGCATTGTGGAGAGACTGCATTTTGTAATGCTTGACTGATTGCACCAATTAAATACGACTTGCTTGTTCTTGCTGTGCCTTGGATTATCATATATAAGGGTGATGCATCTTGACATGTATGATAGTGGGAGATTATGATGTTAACTACTTTATTTTGTTTGTCATTGAGGATTCCATAGTGCACACATTGTGGTATCTCATCATGAATAAGACAACCAGTATTTCTCATCAAGTTAATGAAATTTGCAACTTCATTTGTGTATTGTTCATTTGAAATTCTTGAGACCAATCTGTTTGTTGATCTATATATTTTTTCCCAACATATCTATCTCTGAAACTTGTATAATCTGTCCACGATGAAGTCTAGACAAAATCTCCCATTCGTTCTCTATAGTAGTACCTTGGGCATTATCGTTGTCTTCATATTCTGAATCAGTTTCATTTTTCAGTATTTTTAGTATCTCCTCTTCTTTATAGGTGCCATTGATTATATTTGAAGTTATCCCATGTGGCAACTATAGATTCATCATTATTACCAATATTTGTGTGAATGTCACGATTTTTTTTGTAAAGCAATAACTTTGAAGAGCAAAAATCAATCCATTTTTTTGAGTGACGTGCAGGGATTGATTGAAATCTAGGAAATACTTTTACAATAGCTGCTATTTTTCTTGGACTCCATTTATTGTCACCTCTCATTTTTTTGTTATATATCCATGATTTATGAACATCAATAAGGCACAAAAATTCCATAAATTTGGGCCTATTCCTATAAGCATCAACATTTAAGTCTACACGTTTGAATACTTCCTTTGAAACATTTAAGTTGACACACTCTACTACTTTGTACCAATGGAAGTTCTAGTAGCACATGACTTGTTTCTTGGGCTCCAATATCTCTTTCTATCACTATTTCAGTGAGAATCCATCTATAAACTTTTGATGCTAAATCATCAAGATTTTCTACATTTGCTAGTTGAAACAAGATCTGATGGTATGTCTCTGAACTTCTTTCAGCTTTGGTTGCATACTTTGCGATATACTTAATTACGACATGTTTCGACATAACATGTTGCCAATCAATATTTACTCTCTATAGTTGGATTATGTAACAATTGTATGAATTAACTCTATCATCATTTCTAAATGCCTCAAATTTTATCTCGCTAGTTTGTAAATCTTTATATATTCTAGATCCTTCTAAATTCAATGGCCATGGTGCATTATACCTATATGTCATTAACATATTTTCTTGGTAAATAAAATGATGCATTGAAGGAGAACAATATTTATATTTGAAATAAATAAAACTGGTTAGGAAGCATTTACCTGCAAACTAATTTCCCTCTCTTTTTGCGTAGACATGCACCTTCTTTGCACATTGTGTGTGTCTTTGTATGGTATTTAGAATCTCGTCATAGTCATCATTGAAAGAAGTTTCTATCAATTGTCCGGTGCTTTTCAAACATGGGTGCAGACTAAAATTTTGATATACCTAGAACATAAATTTAGATTTGTCGATATCATATTTGTTCTATTTTTAAAGTAACTATATTAAAAAAAAGGTTTAATTTGTTAACTCACTATAATCATACTTGTATGTTCCGAAGGTGTGTATCTCGTCGAGGGTTGCATGTGTGAACTAAATCATGGAGATATGATGCAACATAATACAATTGATTTTAATTATTCCAATCTATAGTTTCCTTATTTGGTGCTCCATTTAACCATATAAAACCATGTACATGTGCAGATCCCCTATGCTTCCATTCGTATTTGCACCAATAGTCTTTAACATTCATACCATTCTCGAGTATCTCTTTTCTGAAAGTTGAGTTTCGTAAATGCATATATTGTGCAACAATGTGTGGGTAGTCAATGACATTTTGTTTCCGCCAAATTTGTGCTTCTCGTGGAGTGCTTGGTGGTGTTCCAGGCCTCAATGCGTGCAAATATGGCCTGTACAAGTTTGCTGCACTTAATGTGAAAAATATTGTTGGTGTTCCAATTTGATGAAGCATGTCTATTAATTCTGCTCAACACTTTTCCCAATATGATATTGTTCCCCTTAAACTGGTTCCAAATCTCATCAATTTTTCTTCTAGATAGGAGTGTGGTGTGTTTTCCATATGTTCACACAACTCCTATATTGTGATTGGCCTTTTGTACAAACTTCTTTTAACGCAAAATGTTGTGCTATTTTGTGCTCGGTGTCTCATAATCATATTCATCATATAATAACGAAACCTTGAATGCTTTCCAAATCTATTATCTCTATATCATAGCAGGTGCTTGAAAAATTCATGAAGATGTACTCTCCTTAGTCGTGGTTCCAACCAATCACATTTAACATTGGGAAACAAAGAGGGGAATGTCATGTCAAACAAACTTGATGTGGTATATTCATTTATGGGAGACACACCAATGGTAGGCCAATCCATCATCACTATTGGGTCTATATTATGATTTCTGACCCATGCACGAATCAACTCCATTTCCCTTTGAGCGTTTGGCGGTTTGGATGCCATCAATGTTGTGTGCTCTATTATGTTTCTCTCATCTGTCTCCACCAAGGGGCCCACAAAAACAATATCATTTTTGTCTGAATCAGACTCCATATGCACTATTCACAACTCATTGAAAATGTTATGATCTAAATTTGGTGATATATTGTCAAGAGCATTTTCATCAATAATGACATCAGAGTAAAACTTGTCATGCCTAATTTTGTATTGTAGGGAAGTGTATACACAAGTTCTATTTATTGTGAAATTATATTTTGTTCTACGTTGATCCTTTCTGCGTACTACAATCCTTGGAAGATTGTTAACTAAATGTGGCAATTTTTTTGCCACACTTTCTATGTTATGTGGAAAACTTATCATGTGCCCTCTATATTTCAACTGACCACCAGTTGCATGTGTCACCTTCAAAATTGGGCTCACACGTGCGATGATCATTTCTTCCATTTGAGTTAGATTTGCCAATTCTACTGGTTGGGCCTCAGGATCCATATTGTTTTCAACTGAGAATCTATGGTTGAATTTTTCTTGTCTACATCTATTACAAACAGGACCTTGGGGACTACGAAAGACGCTAATTCTAATGTATCATTCTTGAAAAATATAACACATCGCTGATGATGTCAACTTATCTAATTTATTACGAAATGACATTTGAAATTTCATGAAATTTGTTTCTAGCAATCCATTGGCATTTAGGAATTCATGTGGAAGTGATTCAGGAGTTGATCACATTGCATGTTGATTTACATTTTCTAGTGTTTCTGCAACATGTTCTACGACCTAGAAGCTTCCTCTTCTACATTCCTTTCAAAATATGCTTTATGTATATTCATTTCAATATTGTCTTGATGTCTAATTTGTTCTGTTTCCCCTAGTTTGGGATTATTTTGTACTTGTCCCTCATTATCTAGAGGACATACCTCAACATCCTTTTGTTCTCTTATCAGTTTTTGTGAATGTGCCTCCTCAGATGTGTGTTGGCGTGTATTTCTATTTGTGTCTCTATGTTGTGGGTTGTCCATGTCTTATCTTTGAGAATTTGAGTGATGCTCAGGCGTTTGTTGGCCTATATTTCTATTAACATTACCCTCTACTATTGTTTCACTTTGTAACTGTTCAATAGTGACCTCTAATCTATGTTTACCATATTGTTCTTTGTCAACTTCATTCCTTTGGCCTCTGTACACATTCGCTTGAGCATTTTCCAATTGTTGCATATGACGGACCTACGATATGCTTGTTGATATTCTCTATTGTATGGTTTTCTTTCCTCTATCTCGAAGAAGTGTTTCCTCGGTCGAACTATAGCTATTATATAAAATACATAGAGATCTTAAATAAATAAAAAATATTTGTTTATATTATCCTCATAAAGATAAAATTTCAAAACGAAATAGAGTGTGCAGTAAATATTAATGTACAAAATCAATTAATAGTATAAAAAAATAACTCAAAAATAGAACTTCTGAAAATAGTAAAGACATAAATACATAAAAAATGTGTTCTCATATTATAAATGTTGAAAGAAAAGTTCGATAAAAAAAAGGTGTGAGCTTGTGTATTTATGATTTATGTAATATCAAAATAAATATGACAATGATATGTTTATCTCATTATAAATTTACCTAAATAAGTGAAGGAAATATTTAATATCCTAAATTATGCTATTAGACTAATTTTATGTTTTGTCGAGATGATAAATTGATCCTAATGTATCTCTCGTGAAATATTCTATGTATTGAGCTTTTGATACAAATTTGTACAACTTCCAACCCACTATTTCAAGTCTTTTTGATGTCGGACATATTTTTATTTTGATAAAAACAAAAAATTATTTATATTTTAATAATTACAAAACTGTTTGTTACATATTACAAATTGTTTTGTTGCATAGTACTATGACTATTTCTTGCATTACATTTGGTTGAGATATCTTTGAAACCCCTGTATAAGTAAATCAGAGTCGCCTTGTTTGTATTGTTCATCATAAAATATCTCCCTAACAAGGCCCACAAATGCAACAAGTATGCCAGCTGTGGCGTAGCATGTTTCAACTATTTCTTGAATTGAAGTAACATCTTTGCCTTCAACTACATGTAGACAGGAGGTTATGAGTTTAAGCCTTTCTATGAGTTCCTTGCGTTGATTCATAAGATCTCTTCCCAATAGTTGGACTTCTGTATCGTTGAAGTCATTCGAATAAATGCTTGAAAGTGCAAGACTTGTAACTGAGTTGTCCTTAGAATCGATATCCAGAATGTCAATGATTTCTACTTCTTCTATATGATTTTCCATGATTGGAATCCCAATCATTTCTATTTCTTCAATATGATTTTCCATGACCTAAAATAAATAATAGAAGGATTATTTATAGATGGGAACGAAATAGATAGATTTTCAAAAATCATTATAATATTAGTACTAACCTTTATTATTATGTTCTTAAACTATTCCCTAACTCTAATTGAATTGTGATAGTAACTCAAATCCTACCTATAATCCTATTCAAATACTAAGACTAACCTCAACCATAAAGATAATTATCATTATCAACTATAATCCTAACTGCTAATTTTATTTTATTTTTCATCTACATTTTCCATTAAGTTAAAATAGTATCATAAAAGTTTTGAGAAATTTGTAAATTTTATTTATCTCTATCAAAAAGTATTATAATACTATAATATATAATATTATACGATTGAATATTATTTATCTTTATAGCATTATAAATCATGAAAATTATTTTGTCAAAGACTATATATCATAGGTCATAGTATTGGTGTAATTTTTAGAGATAATTCGATAGATGTATATGTTAATGGTATAAGTTAGTAGAAGTAAATATTATACTATTTAATACTACTAACTTATACCATTAACATATACATCTATCGAATTATCTCTTAAAATTAAACCAATACTATGACCTATGACGTATAGTCTTTGACAAAATAATTTTCATGATTTATAATGCTATAAAGATAAATAATATTTAAATGATCTATAATACTTCAATAACAATATATATTAACATATAACTATTTTAAAGTATATTTCAAGTCTATCAATATATATTACTTTGCTATGACAGGGCACTGCTTTGTCTATTTATTATTAGAGTTCTATTGGTCTATATCTTTGTGTACAATATGAATTTTCAGGAAAAATGATTTGTATTTTGTGTTTCAAATCCAAGTGACTTTTCCTTTAAAGTTGTCTAAGCGTTGGCTTTGCTAAGTACAAAAATGAGAAACTCTGTCATTGTTACATTAATTTACTGCACATGCCAAAAGGTATATATCAAATTTTATTGTGTAATTTTCACATTAATTAGTAAACCCCTAATAAGCCTCTTTGAGCAGATATGCCATGTGAAAGACAAACTTTCTAACTGTCCCTCCTTTAATAGCTACATTTGAAAGATGAAGCTTACGATTCATCACACATGAATTTTTTTTTCCTCATAAATCTCTATTTTTGAGTGAGCTAGAAATGGCATAGAGAGGGTTTAGAATACCTCATTTGTTCTGAAAAAAAAAACATTAAAAATAAGGAGTTAGCAGAGAAAAAATAAGTTGACGTCCAAATTGGGTGATTCTTGGAAAAGTTGAAGCGATCGGATGAGATAATTTGGTTTGATGATATTTTGGAAAAGTGAGGACTCAATAGGGGAGCTTGGTAACAACTCTGGGCTTTTGTTGGATGAAAAAAGAAAAATGACAGACTATGAACTACGATTGGAGTAGTTGATCTTAATAGCGACTCAATAGCGATGGGTTTGTGTTGAGTTGTGTGTTACTTTTGTCTTTACTTGATTTGATTCATCTTTGATGGTAAATAAAAAAATAACACCCAAAATTCATTGCATCCAATCTTCATTAAATCATGTGGGTTTGACATATTAGGTGATGGGAGAGTGATTTGTTTGACTGAAACAATGAAAGGATCTATTCAAAATAGAGAATTGAAGAATTTTTTTATAACTAAATACATACTTGGATGTTTTTGTAGTATGCTCCTAGCTATATAGGCAGGTTGTTATCTAGGCTTAGGAAAGAACAATTGAAGAAGTTATTGTAGAAGACAACAACCCATTTCTTATTGACAAATCTCTCTTTGTGATTGAAGCTTAAACAAAAGTTCAAGAATGAGATTCGACATTATAATGTCACAGGGAGAATTGAAGAAATCGACCAAAACATATAGAATTGAAAAAATATTTTATAACTAAATACATACTTGGATATTTTTTCTGGATGATATTGCTTGACTATGCCTTATGTGATCCCCAGAGTCAATGAAAGTTGCTTCACAAATTGCGTAGAGAAAGAACAAACAAAACTGGGAAATATCGTGCATTCTTTATTTCTAGTGGCATCGAACCATTTACTGTAACCGTTACAATTGCATGCAAATAGTTTCTTCGTTGTGCCATTACAATTGTTACAATTGCTACCAATGGATTTGTCGTGTCTGAGCCGAGGTCGTGCGCCTAACAACATTAACACCTCATTGCTAATGTTAGCCATTTCCAGTCATGAGTTCTCTAATGTTTTTCGTGTCTTTGCTAATGTTAGCCGCCCTGATGGAATACAGTTTGAGGGTTAGATGATTTCATGTAGCTGCATAGGCGATCAATTATTCTTTACAATGGCCATTTTATCATATATTTCGTTGGCATCCACATGCAGCTTGCACAATCGAGTTCTCCCATAAATGCCTGCATGTAATAAAATAAATGATACATATATACTCTATTATTTTATCAGCATCAAATCTATTAAAAAAAGAAAGAATAAATAAAGTAAACAAAATAAATGCCCCCTTTCACTTTTTCTTATCCTCGTCAAATATATAAAAAATTAATTGTCAAGAATAAATAAAGTAAATGACATACATGCGCTCTTTACTTTATTCACTTTTATCAACATTGAATTTTATAAAAGTAAATATATATGAAATAAATAAAGTAAATCAAAGATATGCTCTTTTCTAAACATTTTTATCACGTCAAATACATAAAAAATTTAAATGTAAAGAATAATTGATCACCTATGCAGTTGCATGAAATTATCTGACCCTCAAACTGTATTCTAGTAGGGCGGCTAACATTAGCAAAGACACGAAAAAACATTAGAGAACTCACGACTGGAAACAACTAACATTAGCAAAGAGGCGTTAATGTTGTTAGGCGCACGACCTCGACTCAGACACGACAAAGCCATTGATAGCAATTGTAACAATTATAATGGCACAACAAAGAAACTATTTGCATGCAATTGTAAGGGTTACAGTAAATGGTTCGATGCCACTAGAAATAAATAATGCATGTTCAAAGTCAATATTTCCCAATTTTGTTTGTTCTTTCTCTGCACACTTTGTGAAGCAACTTTCATCGACTCTGGAGATCACATAAGGCATAGCCAAGCAATATCATCCAGCAAAAATATCCAAGTATGTATTTAGTTATAAAATATTTTTTCAATTCTGTATGTTTTGGTCAATTTCTTCTATTCTCCCTTTGACATTATAATGCTAAATCTCATTCTTGAACTTTTGTTTAAGCTTTGATCACAAAGAGAGATTTTTCAATAGGAAATGGGTTGCTATCTTCTGCAATAACTTCTTCAATTGTTCCTACCCGAGCCTCGATAACAACCTATCTATATAGCTGGGAGCATCTTGCAAAAACATCCAAGTATGTATTTAGTTATAAAAAATTTCTTCAATTCTCTATTTTGAATAAATCCTTTCATTGTTTTAGTCAAGCAAATCACTCTCCCATCACCTAATATGTCAAACCCACATGATTTAATGAAGACTGGATGCAATGGATTTTTGGCGTTCTTTTTTTATTTACCATCAAAGATGAACCAAATCAAGTAAAGAGGAAAGTAACACACAACTCAACACAAACCCATCACTATTGAGATCAACTGCTCCAATCATAGTTCATAGTTTGTCATTTTTCTTTTTTTGTCCAACAAAAGCCTAAAGCTATTACCAAGCTCCCCTATTGAGTCCCCGCTTTTCCAAAATATCATCAAACCAAATTATCTCATCTGATCATTTCAACTTTTCCAAGCATCACCCAATTTGGACGTCAACTTAATTTTTCTCTGCTAACTCCTTATTTTTAATGTTTTTTTTTCCCCAGAATAAATGAGGTATTGTAAACCCTCTCTGTGCCATTTCTAGCTCACTTAAATACATAGATTTATGAGGAAAAAAAAATTCATGTGTGATGAATCGTGAGCTTCATCTTTCAAATGCAGCTATTAAAGGAGGGACAGTTAGAAATTTTGTCTTTCACATGGCATATCCACTCAAAGAGGCTTATTAGGGGTTTACTAATTAATGCGAGAATTACACAATAAACTTTGCTATATAACTTTTGGCATTTGCAGTAAGTTAATGTAACAATGATGGAGTTTCTCATTTTTGTACTTAGCAAAGCCAACACTTAGACAACTTTAAAGGCAGAGTCACTTGGATTTGAAACACAAAATACAAATCATTTTGCCTGAAAATGCATATTGTATACAAAGATATAGACCAATAGAACTCTAATAATAAATAGACAAAGCAGGGCCCTATCACAACAGATCAATATATATTGATAGACTATATACTTTAAAATAGTTATATGTTAATAGATATTGTTATTGAAATATTATAGACCATTTAAATATTATTTATCTTTATAGCTCATTATAAATCATGAAAATTGTTTTGTCAAAGACTATATGTAATAGGTCATAGTATTGGTTTAATTTTTAGATATAATTCGATAGATGTATATGTTAACAGTATAAGTTAGTAGTATTAAATAGTATAATATTTACTAGTACTAACTTATACCGTTAACATATACATCTATCAAATTATCTCTAAAAATTACACCAATACTATGACCTATGATGTATAGTCTTTGACAAAATAATTTTCATGATTTATAATGCTATAAAGATAAACAATATTTAATCATATAATATTATATATTATAGTATTATAATATTTTTTGATAAAGATAAATAAAATTTAGAAATTTCTCAAAACTTTTATGGTACTATTTTAATTTAATGGAAAATGTAGATGAAAAATAAAATAAAATTAACAATTAGGATTATAGTTGATAATGATAATTATCTTTATGGTTGAGGTTAGTCTTAGTATTTGAATAGGATTATAGGTAGGATTTGAGTTACTATCACAATTCAATTAGAGTTAGGGAATAGTTTAAGAACATAATAATAAAGGTTAGTACTAATATTATAATGATTTTTGAAAATCTATTTATTTTGTTCCCATCTACAAATAATCCTTCTATTATTTATTTTCGGTCATGAAAAATCATATTGAAGAAATAGAAATGATTGAGATTCTAGTCATGGAAAATCATATAGAAGAAGTAGAAATCATTGACATTCTGGATACCGATTCTGAGGACAACTCAGTTACAAGTCCTGCACTTTCAAGCATTGATTCAAATGACTTCAATGATATAGAAGTCCAACGATTGGGAAGAGATCTTATGAATCAATGCAAGGAACTCATAGACAGGCTTAAATTCATAACCTCCCGTCTACATGCAGTTGAAGGCAAAGATGTTACTTCAATTCAAGAAACATTTGAAACATGCTACACCACAGCTGACATGCTTGCTACATTTGTAAGCCTTGTTACCTAGGAGATATTTTATGATGAACAATACAAATAGGGTGACTCTAATTTACTTATACAAGGGTTTCAAAGATATCTCAACCAAATGTAATGCAAGAAATAGTCATAGTACTATGCAACAAAAAAAATTGTAATATGTAACAAACAGTTTTGTATTTATTAAAATATAAATAAAATTTTGTTTTTATCAAAATAAAAATATGTCTGACATCAAAAAGACTTGAAATAGTCGATTGGAAGTTGTACAAATTTGTATCAAAAGCTCAATACATAGGATATTTCATGAGAGACACATTAGGATCGATTTATCATCTCGACAAAACATAAAATTAGTCTAATAGCATAATTCAGGACATTAAATATTTCCTTCACTTATTTAGGTAAATCTATAATGAGATAAACATATCATTGTCATATTTATTTTGATATTACATAAATGATGAATACACAAGCTCACACCTTTTTTTTATCGAACTTTGCTTTCAACATTTATAATATGAGAACACATTTTTTAAGTATTTATGTCTTTACTATTTTTAGAAGTTCTATTTTTGAGTTATTTTTTTATACTATTAACTGATTTTGTACATTAATATTTACTATACACTCTATTTATTTTTTAAAATTTATCTTTACGAGGATAATATAAACAAATATTTTTTATTTATTTAAGTTCTCTATGCATTTTATATAATAGCTATGGTTTGACCCAGGAAACACTTCTTTGAGACAGAGGAGGAAAGAAAACAATACAATAGAGAATATCAACAAGCATATCGTAGACGTCGTATGCAAAAATTGGAAGATGCTCAAGTGGATGTGTACAAAGGTCAAAGGAACGAAGTTGACAGAGAATAATATGGTAAACATAGATCAAAGGTCACTATTGAACAGTTACAAAGTGAAATAATAGTAGAGGGTAATGTTAATATAAATATAGGATGCTAAACGCCTGAGCATCACTCAAATTCTCAAAGACAAGACATGGAAAACCCACAACATAGAGACACAATTAGAAATACATGCCAACGCACATCTGAGGAGGCACATTCACAACAACTGATAAGAGAACAAAAGGATGCTGAGGTATGTCCTCTAGATAATGAGGGACAAGTACAAAACAATCTTGAACTAGGGGAAATAGAACAAATTAGACATCAAGACAATATTGAAATGAATATACACAGAGCAAATTTTGAAAGGAATGTAGAAGAGGAAGCTTCTATGTCAGTAGAACATGTTGCAAAAACACTAGAAAATGTAAATCAAGATGCAATGCGATCAAATCCTGAATCACTTCCACATGAATTCCTAGATGCCAATGGATTGCTAGAATCAAATTTCATGAAATTTCAAATGTCATTTCGTAATAAATTAGATAGGTTGGCATCACCAACGATGTGTTATATTTGTCAAGAATGTTATATTGGAATTAGCATCTTTTGTAGTCCCCAAGGTCGTGTTTGTAATAGATGCAGAGAAGAAAAAGACAACCATAGATTCTCAGTTGAAAACAATATGGATCCTAAGGCCCAACTGGTAGAATTGGAAAATCTAACTCAAGTGGAAGAAATGCTCATTGCACGTGTGAGCCCAATTTTGAAGGTGACACATGCAACTGGTAGTTAGTTGAAATATGGAGGGCACATGATAAGTTTTCCACAGAGCATAGAAAGTGTGGCAAAAAAATTGCCACATTTAGTTAAAGATCTTCCAGTGATTGTAGTACGTAGAAAGGATCAACGTGGAACAAATTATAATTTCATAGTAAATAGAGCTCGTGTATACACTACCCTATGATACAAAATTATGCATCACAAGTTTTACTCCGATGTCATTATTGATAAAAATGCTCTTGACAATATTGTACCATAGAAAAATGGATCTTTGGAAATTTTCATGGTCATTTAGGTCTTTTTCATGTGATGCTTGGCTTATTCTACTTAGATTTAATGTTGTAATGTGACTCATACATTCACATTAGGTCTTGAATATTCAAGTTATAAAGACTATATGATGTCTTGTGAAGGTGTTGTGAAGTGTGGTAACACATTTCTACACTTTTCTAGACTTTTCTTATTATAATTCATCTAAATATTCCCTTTTTTTCCCTTACCAAGTCTTATTTTAAAGTGTTGTAAAGTCTTGTAATAAACTTAAATGCTTTTCTAGGCTTGTCACCACTAATTACACCTTTCTTATGCTTTATTTGGGCCCTTTATGAAATTATAGGCCTCAATTAAGTGTATTTTTGAATACAAACCCAACAAACAACATTAAGTACAACTTAATCCCCAACACCCACTTGAATGCCTTGAGTGGGACCCATTCACCATGGGTGGTGAATGAGTCCCTCTTGGCACAAAATTCAAAATAAATTCAAATTTCTTTCAGGTTTTTATTCATTAAGACCTTAGGTTGGCTTGTGATGTTGTATTTTCGGGAAATTAGGGAATAAGTGTATAAATAAGTGTTTTTATATCCATTTTAACCCCCATTCATTCATGCACTAAATCCATAATAGCATTCAAGTATTCTAAAATCCTTAATTATTCAATCAAGCAATTATCAAGCATCTTGGAGCAGCCATTGGCAAATCTTTAGACTTTAACAACAAGGGTTTGGTGAGTTCATGAAACTTGCATGTTATTTTTCCATCATTCCTTTCTCATTCCATTTCTTTATCAAGGGTTTGATTACCAAAGTGGTGTTTGACCAAGGCAAACCCCTATACTCTAACCCTTAACCATTTTCCCCCTCTTTGCATGTGTGTTTGCAAGTCTTGCAGGAAGATTTGTCAAAGAGATAGGTGTTGAAAAGTGGTCAAAAAGTCATAAAAGCTATTCAAGTCAACAAAGACCTAATTCAAGCTTGAAGACACCATTCAACCCATTTTCTGTAGTTTCAGTTCCATCAACCCAATAAGAAGACAAGTGTAGATCTGGACCCATAGAGTTGACTTCATAATTTTTAGATTTCTGTAGGTGGAATGATTCACCATCAATGGTGAATGAGTCCCACTGCTAGGTTGGAAAAAGTGATTTATGAGGATTTTGAGTTCCTGGCACCTTGAAACCTATTTCATCAGAATTTATCAGAAGTAGGACTAATTCACCATTTGTGGCGAATGAGTCCTAGTGGTCATCAAAAGTGATTTTGA
>VDFB02193867.1:622578114-622612746 GCA_007258455.2 Sequoia sempervirens | reverse complement strand
ATTTAGAATTTAATTTTTGTTCTTTATGAAATTTGATATTAAGTATTTCTCTTCTATGATAACATTAAGGTTCCTCTCTCATTTGAAATTTAGAATTTAATTTGCATACACATGTATACAAAATTAAATAGAAATAATATAAAACCTTTTATGTAGCACCATATGCTCTCATCTTGCCCTTAGAGGGATCTTGATCACAAAGTGTTATATAATAAGGGAACTAAATTTATTTGGTTTGGTATCATTCATTTTTACATGGTTAAAATATTTTTAAACTTGATAAAATTTAGTATGAAATTCTAATTCTTTTTAAAATTTGAGACTAAGTATTTCTTTTGTAAATTAATTTTGATTTGATATAACTTTAAATCAAAGTCCAATTCTAATTTTTTGGCAAACTCAAACTCATAATCATTTTGACAAAATAACTAGAGCATATATATATATACAAATGCCGAGAGATATCCTTCTCAAGGTGTCTATTGCACTTTTATTTGAGAAATTGATTAAAAAATAGACGCCTCGAGAATGATATCACTCCGTGTTTTTTATGTATATTATTAATAAATATATATATGCTAGTAGCATTTGCAACACAACATGGAAGACAAAATTATTAGGGTTAGGTAAGGGCCGAGATTAGCATTAGGAATAAGGTTAAGGTTGCAATTAGTTTGGTTTATAGGAAGGGTTAGGGTTTGAAATTACGATTAGGGTTAAGATTATGGATACAGTTAGGCTTAGAGATAAAAGTAGGATTAGGGTTGGGGTTAATGTTAGTATTTGGATTAGGGTTAGGATTAAAAATGCAATTAGAATTAGGGTTGGGGTTAACATCAAAATTAGGATTAGGGTTAGGGTTAAGGTTATGATTACGATTATGATCATAATTAGAGTTATGGTTAGGGTTAGACATACAATTAGCATTAGGGTTGAGGTTAGTGTTAGTATTAATATTAGGGTTAGGGTTAGGGTTAGGGTTGGGGTTAGCATTAGGAATAGGGTTAGGGTTACAATTAGAATAGGGATAGAATTATAGATAGAATTAAGATCAAGGGTAGGGTTAGGGTTAGGATTAGAGATATAATTAGGGTTAGTGTTATGATTACAATTAGGATTAGGATTAGAGTTATGGTTAGGGTTAGACAATTTATTAGCATTAGGGTTGGGGTTAATGTTACTATTAGTATTAGGGTTAGGGTTAGGGTTAAGATTAGGGATAGGGTTAGCGATTAGGAATATGGTTAGGGTTAGGATTAGAGACAAAAATAAGATTCAAGTTGGGGTTAGAGTTAGAGATAGATTAAGAATTAGGGTTGGGGTTAGTGTTATTATTAGGGGCTACTAGAAAATATATAACCTATATATAAAATACGCCGAGATGTATCGAGGCATTGAATTTTTGCAAATTTAATTTTTATTAAAGTTGAATGATGAAAAAATTAAACACCTCGAGACATCTTGGCGTATTTTATATATAGGTTATATATTTGCTAGTAGTAGCCACATTGTGCATAACACATTGAATAAATTAATATATTTAGGGTTATGATTAGAGTTAACATTTAGAATTAGAGTTTATGTCATGGTTAGGGTTAGCATTAGGGTTAGGGTTTGGTTTAGATTTATTATTATGATTAGGGTTAGGGTTTAGTGTTAAGTTTGGGTTTATGGTCATAATTAGTGTGAGAATTATGTTAGTGTTAGGGGTAGAATTATGGTTAGGGTTAGGGTTTGGATTATAATTATAACATGTTTCAGGTTAGGAATAAGGCTTTGGTTAGTGTAGGGCAGGGTTGGAATTACTATTAAGGTTTGGATTGGAATTATAATTAGGGGTAGGGTAAGGATTTATATTTGGTCAGGGCTATGGTTTGGGTTAGGGTTAGGGTCAAGGTTAGGATTAAGGTTAGGATTAGCATTAGGGTTAGGATTTGGTTTACAATTATGATTATGGTGAGGGCTAGGGTTTTTAGACTTATGATTAGGGTTATAGTTAGCGTTAGGGTTTAGTGTTATACATTGAATCAATTAATATAATTAGGGTTAAAATTTAGGGTTATGATGTATATCACAGTTAGGGTTAGCATTAGGGTTAAAGTTTATATCATGGTCTGGGTTAGCAATAGATTTAGGGTTAACCATTTAGGATTAGGGTTTAACATATAGGTTTATGATTATGGTTAGGGTTAGGGTTATAGTTACAGTTAGGGTTTAGTGTTAAGGTAAGTGTTAGCATTAGGTTTATGGTTAGGGTTAGAATTTTGTTCTATGGTTAGGATTATGTTTAGGGTTTACATTAATGTTCGGGTTAGGGTAAGAATTATGCTTAGGGTGAGGAAATGGGTAGGATTGGGATTATTATTATGATTATGATAAAATGATAGAATAATAGTTATGGTAGGTTTAAGTTCAAGATTAGGATTAATGTTAATGTTAGAGTTCAAATAATGGTTAGGCTTAGGGTTTACATTATGGTTAAGATTATGCTTAGAATTAGGTTTTGGGTTAGAGACACACACATATGTGACACATTTAGTATTTCATATATTTGTGACACATTCATTACAATTAATTTTTCACATAGATTTGCTTCACATCCACTTCAAGACATTATTTAATGCTACACATTTTAGAAAGCCATGCATATTACAAATAAGTAGTAGAACAAAATATGTTACGAAAAGTTAAAATTTTAATTTATGGATGTCTTATCTACTGCTACACATCACTTCAATATTTTCTAAAAAATATTTCTCTTATATTATAATATAAGTTAAACCAAATTGGTAAACTTTTCTAAAATGAGAAAAATGTTTGTAAAAATTTGTCAAAAATTATATCATATGTATTTTCCACACACTTAATATTTCATCTATATTTGTCGCACCTCCATTTCAAAAATATCTTTAACACCACACAATTTAATAAACCACATATATGAAAATTAATATTGTTGTTCGTTGAACTTATATAAATCAGAGAGAAAATATACGTTTCACTACAACCAACTTGAATAACTAAGAAGTATCAAAGGTAAAATAAGAAGTAACTATATGAAAAACACTTCATCGTGATGATGTAAGTACATCACATATTCTTCAATGATGAGATTGGTATTGCAACCTTTATTTGCATAATGATCGCGACATACTTCTTTCATCATAGATAGAAATGCAGATACTTTTATAGATGTCTCGTTAACTACTTTTGCAACATCTTCCATTTTCAATATTTCTAGTTCTTGAACATTGTTAATCATTAAGGTTGCGTGTTCAATATCTTTGACGATTTTTCTGTTGGACTCTAAAACAAACCTTGCACATTTGTCAACATCAATTTCAAAAACTTCATTCGAGTTTACAGAGGCATTTGGGCTTGCAACAATGATTTCTAATTCATTCTCTCAAACATCCATAGTTTGAATTCTTTGCTGATTTTTTTTTTTTTTTAAAGATTAGTATTTAGGAATTATGAGAATAAAACTATCCATAATTTGTGATAAAATAAAAATAAAAATTAATAATCTTTAATAATACACACTATGAAAAAAATAATGTAAACACTTAGAATAAGATATTAGTTGACTTACTATGTTGAAATGTCACCAAAATCATTTGAAATACCAAAAACAATATATAGAATTATAAGGAAATGATGTTACATAAAGAAAATTGAACTTTATATATTTTATTAAACTACAAATAAAATATATACAATGACATAACAAATGCTGATAAATTTTATAAAGTAGATGATTAGTTGTGTAATTACCAAACTCTTTCAATATAAAAAAATGAACATGTAGATTTTTACTACCAAGCATTTGGATCAAGAGAGAAAGGATCATGATATTGTGAAGGGTGGCATAATTCTTAGTCCTTGCAAAGATTTGACACGTGATATTGCCACAAATGTGAGACCGCTTCTTTCAATGGGACCTATATCAATAGTAGCTTTCTCTAGTGTCATCCCTTGTGACTTGTGTATGGTTAAAGCCCAAGCCAATCTCAATGGAATTTGTTTTGTGCTACCCCTATCAATTGCTGGAATCAGAACTCTCTGGGGATGGCGGTCATCGAAAGGAATTCCAGAGTAACTATCAAAATCTACTAGTACATATGTTGGTGGTAAAGGTGGTGCAATTCTAGGTCTATATACAATACTTCTAATATATCCGAGTGCTCCATTGACAAGACCTGCTTCAATCCATATGTTTGAAGTTAGCATTACCCTTGCATTTTTGTTGAGTAATAGTTCCATGTCGAGCTCATCACTTCCATCTCCATCTATAGAACTGTGTGTTGTTTTAAAAACAATGCTTCGTGCAATGGGGTTTGATAATGATAATAAATTTTTCTTATTATGATTGTGGACATTATCATTTGTTGAAAATAAATGAACACTATTTTTGAACTCGTCATTTTATGCAAAACTCATGTTTGCATTGGATCTTGACATAAGTAACATCCAATCATCTATTGTAGGGTTCACATCCCTTATGTTTGATAGAAGAACACAAAATCTTTCTTGCTAATTGCTTTGTCCATCTTGTCTGAAAATATGACTTAAAGTAAGTACAATTTTGAATTCTTCCCATATCAGCTTTGCATGCCTTCTACTTTTGTATGTTGGTCTATCATTGACAGGAGGCAATTGCGCCAAATCTCCAACCAATATCATAGATATGCCTGAAAAAATATTATAATATGCATATTAAAAAATATTTACTTTGAAATTAGTATTCTAATAGTAAGGAACAAAGTATATTACAATGTAGATCTCTTATTCTAAGAAATTTAAATACTAAACATACCTCCAAAAATTTTATGGCTATTTTCTGGAAATGCTTGTCAAAGATGAGAGTCTATGTTTTGGAGTAACCTCTCTCCCAGGAAGCTCATTTCATCTATCAATATATATTTTATGTGAGACATTTCCTCTTGGAAACTTGCAAGTCTCGTGCCTTGTAGCTCACTGAATTCTTTTATCAATATTCTCAACTTAGAATGAATCGTTGATGCTCCAATGTTGAATGTTGCAACTCCCGTCAATGCAAGTAGAAGCAGAGGAGAGCATTGTGGAGAGACTGCATTTTGTAATGCTTGACTGATTGCAGGTCAATTAAATACGACTTGCTTGTTCTTGCTGTGCCTTGGATTATCATATATAAGGGTGATGCATCTTGACATGTATGATAGTGGGAGATTATGATGTTAACTACTTTATTTTGTTTGTCATTGAGGATTCCATAGTGCACACATTGTGGTATCTCATCATGAATAAGACAACCAGTATTTATCATCAAGTTAATGAAATTTGCAACTTCATTTGTGTATTGTTCATTTGAAATTCTTGAGACCAATCTGTTTGTTGATCTATATATTTTTTTCCCAACATATCTATCTCTGAAACTTGTATAATCTGTCCACGATGAAGTCTAGACAAAATCTCCCATTCGTTCTCTATAGTAGTACCTTGGGCATTATCGTTGTCTTCAGATTCTGAATCAGTTTCATTTTTCAGTATTTTTAGTATCTCCTCTTCTTTATAGGTGCCATTGATTATATTTGAAGTTATCCCATGTGGCAACTATAGATTCATCATTATTACCAATATTTGTGTGAATGTCACGAATTTTTTTGTAAAGCAATAACTTTGAAGAGCAAAAATCAATCCATTTTTTTGAGTGACGTGCAGGGATTGATTGAAATCTAGGAAAGACTTTTACAATAGCTGCTATTTTTCTTGGACTCCATTTATTGTCACCTCTCATTTTTTTGTTATATATCCATGATTTATGAACATCAATAAGGCACAAAACTTCCATAAATTTGGGCCTATTCCTATAAGCATCAACATTTAAGTCTACATGTTTGAATACTTCCTTTGAAACATTTAAGTTGACACACTCTACTACTTTGTACCAATGGAAGTTCTAGTAGCATATGACTTGTTTCTTGGGCTCCAATATCTCTTTCTATCACTGTTTCAGTGAGAATCCATCTATAAACTTTTGATGCTAAATCATCAAGATTTTCTACATTTGCTAGTTGAAACAAGATCTGATGGTATGTCTCTGAACTTCTTTCAGCTTTGGTTGCATACTTTGCGATATACTTAATTACGACATGTTTCGACATAACATGTTGCCAATCAATATTTACTCTCTATAGTTGGAGTATGTAACAATTGTATGAATTAACTCTATCATCATTTCTAAATGCCTCAAATTTTATCTCGCTAGTTTGTAAATCTTTATATATTCTAGATCCTTCTAAATTCAATGGCCATGGTGCATTATACCTATATGTCATTAACATATTTTCTTGGTAAATAAAATGATGCATTGAAGGAGAACAATATTTATATTTGAAATAAATAAAACTGGTTAGGAAGCATTTACCTGCAAACTAATTTCCCTCTCTTTTTGCGTAGACATGCACCTTCTTTGCACATTGTGTGTGTCTTTGTATGGTATTTAGAATCTCGTCATAGTCATCATTGAAAGAAGTTTCTATCAATTGTCCGGTGCTTTTCAAACATGGGTGCAGACTAAAATTTTGATATACCTAGAACATAAATTTAGATTTGTCGATATCATATTTGTTCTATTTTTAAAGTAACTATATTAAAAAAAAGGTTTAATTTGTTAACTCACTATAATCATACTTGTATGTTCCGAAGGTGTGTATCTCGTCGAGGGTTGCATGTGTGAACTAAATCATGGAGATATGATGCAACATAATACAATTGATTTTAATTATTCCAATCTATAGTTTCCTTATTTGGTGCTCCATTTAACCATATAAAACCATGTACATGTGCAGATCCCCTATGCTTCCATTCGTATTTGCACCAATAGTCTTTAACATTCATACCATTCTCGAGTATCTCTTTTCTGAAAGTTGAGTTTCGTAAATGCATATATTGTGCAACAATGTGTGGGTAGTCAATGACATTTTGTTTCCGCCAAATTTGTGCTTCTCGTGGAGTGCTTGGTGGTGTTCCAGGCCTCAATGCGTGCAAATATGGCCTGTACAAGTTTGCTGCACTTAATGTGAAAAATATTGTTGGTGTTCCAATTTGATGAAGCATGTCTATTAATTCTGCTCAACACTTTTCCCAATATGATATTGTTCCCCTTAAACTGGTTCCAAATCTCATCAAATTTTCTTCTAGATAGGAGTGTGGTGTGTTTTCCATATGTTCACGCAACTCCTATATTGTGATTGGCCTTTTGTACAAACTTCTTTTAACGCAAAATGTTGTACTATTTTGTGCTCGGTGTCTCATAATCATATTCATCATATAATAACAAAACCTTGAATGCTTTCCAAATCTATTATCTCTATATCATAGCAGGTGCTTGAAAAATTCATGAAGATGTACTCTCCTTAGTCGTGGTTCCAACCAATCACATTTACCATTGGGAAACAAAGAGGGGAATGTCGTGTCAAACAAACTTGACATGGTATATTCATTTATGGGAGACACACCAATGGTAGGCCAATCCATCATCACTGTTGGGTCTATATTAGGATTTCTGACCCATGCACGAATCAACTCCATTTCCCTTTGAGCGTTTGGCGGTTTGCAAGCCATCAATGTTGTGTGCTCTATTATGTTTCTCTCATCTGTCTCCACCAAGGGGCCCACAAAAACAATATCATTTTTGTCTGAATCAGACTCCATATGCACTATTCACAACTCATTGAAAATGTTATGATCTAAATTTGGTGATATATTGTCAAGAGCATTTTCATCAATAATGACATCAGAGTAAAACTTGTCATGCATAATTTTGTATTGTAGGGAAGTGTATACACAAGTTCTATTTATTGTGAAATTATATTTTGTTCTACGTTGATCCTTTCTGCGTACTACAATCCTTGGAAGATCGTTAACTAAATGTGGCAATTTTTTTGCCACACTTTCTATGTTATGTGGAAAACTTATCGTGTGCCCTCTATATTTCAACTGACCACCATTTGCATGTGTCACCTTCAAAATTGGGCTCACACGTGCGATGATCATTTCTTCCATTTGAGTTAGATTTGCCAATTCTACTGGTTGGGCCTCAGGATCCATATTGTTTTCAACTGAGAATCTATGGTTGACTTTTTCTTGTCTACATCTGTTACAAACAGGACCTTGGGGACTACGAAAGACGCTAATTCTAATGTATCATTCTTGAAAAATATAACACATCGCTGATGATGTCAACTTATCTTAATTTATTACGAAATGAAATTTGAAATTTCATGAAATTTGTTTCTAGCAATCCATTGGCATTTAGGAATTCATGTGGAAGTGATTCAGGAGTTGATCACATTGCATGTTGATTTACATTTTCTAGTGTTTCTGCAACATGTTCTACGACCTAGAAGCTTCCTCTTCTACATTCCTTTCAAAATCTGCTTTATGTATATTCATTTCAATATTGTCTTGATGTCTAATTTGTTCTGTTTCCCCTAGTTTGGGATTATTTTGTACTTGTCCCTCATTATCTAGAGGACATACCTCAACATCCTTTTGTTCTCTTATCAGTTTTTGTGAATGTGCCTCCTCAGATGTGTGTTGGCGTGTATTTCTATTTGTGTCTCTATGTTGTGGGTTGTCCATGTCTTGTCTTTGAGAATTTGAGTGATGCTCAGGCGTTTGTTGGCCTATATTTCTATTAACATTACCCTCTACTATTGTTTCACTTTGTAACTGTTCAATAGTGACCTCTAATCTATGTTTACCATATTGTTCTTTGTCAACTTCATTCCTTTGGCCTCTGTACACATTCGCTTGAGCATTTTCCAATTGTTGCATATGACGGACCTACGATATGCTTGTTGATATTCTCTATTGTATGGTTTTCTTTCCTCTATCTCGAAGAAGTGTTTCCTCGGTCGAACTATAGCTATTATATAAAATACATAGAGATCTTAAATAAATAAAAAATATTTGTTTATATTATCCTCATAAAGATAAAATTTCAAAACGAAATAGAGTGTGCAGTAAATATTAATGTACAAAATCAATTAATAGTATAAAAAAATAACTCAAAAATAGAACTTCTGAAAATAGTAAAGACATAAATACATAAAAAATGTGTTCTCATATTATAAATGTTGAAAGAAAAGTTCGATAAAAAAAAGGTGTGAGCTTGTGTATTTATGATTTATGTAATATCAAAATAAATATGACAATGATATGTTTATCTCATTATAAATTTACCTAAATAAGTGAAGGAAATATTTAATATCCTGAATTATGCTATTAGACTAATTTTATGTTTTGTCGAGATGATAAATTGACCCTAATGTATCTCTCGTGAAATATTCTATGTATTGAGCTTTTGATACAAATTTGTACAACTTCCAACCCACTATTTCAAGTCTTTTTGATGTCAGACATATTTTTATTTTGATAAAAACAAAAATTTATTTATATTTTAATAATTACAAAACTGTTTGTTACATATTACAAATTGTTTTGTTGCATAGTACTATGACTATTTCTTGCATTACATTTGGTTGAGATATCTTTGAAACCCCTGTATAAGTAAATCAGAGTCACCTTGTTTGTATTGTTCATCATAAAATATCTCCCTAACAAGGCCCACAAATGCAACAAGTATGCCAGCTGTGGCGTAGCATGTTTCAACTATTTCTTGAATTGAAGTAACATCTTTGCCTTCAACTGCATGTAGACGGGAGGTTATGAGTTTAAGCCTTTCTATGAGTTCCTTGCGTTGATTCATAAGATCTCTTCCCAATAGTTGGACTTCTGTATCGTTGAAGTCATTCGAATAAATGCTTGAAAGTGCAAGACTTGTAACTGAGTTGTCCTTAGAATCGATATCTAGAATGTCAATGATTTCTACTTCTTCTATATGATTTTCCATGATTGGAATCCCAATCATTTCTATTTCTTCAATATGATTTTCCATGACCTAAAATAAATAATAGAAGGATTATTTGTAGATGGGAACAAAATAAATAGATTTTCAAAATCATTATAAATATTAGTACTAACCTTTTATTATTATGTTCTTAAACTATTCCCTAACTCTAATTGAATTGTGATAGTAACTCAAATCCTACCTATAATCCTATTCAAATACTAAGACTAACCTCAACCATAAAGATAATTATCATTATCAACTATAATCCTAATTGTTAATTTTATTTTATTTTTCATCTACATTTTCCATTAAATTAAAATAGTACCATAAAAGTTTTGAGAAATTTCTAAATTTTATTTATCTTTATCAAAAAATATTATAATACTATAATATATAATATTATATGATTAAATATTGTTTATCTTTATAGCATTATAAATCATGAAAATTATTTTGTCAAAGACTATACATCATAGGTCATAGTATTGGTGTAATTTTTAGAGATAATTTGATAGATGTATATGTTAACGGTATAAGTTAGTACTAGTAAATATTATACTATTTAATACTACTAACTTATACTGTTAACATATACATCTATCGAATTATATCTAAAAATTAAACCAATACTATGACCTATTACATATAGTCTTTGACAAAACAATTTTCATGATTTATAATGAGCTATAAAGATAAATAATATTTAAATGGTCTATAATATTTCAATAACAATATCTATTAACATATAACTATTTTAAAGTATATAGTCTATCAATATATATTGATCTGTTGTGATAGGGCCCTGCTTTGTCTATTTATTATTAGAGTTCTATTGGTCTATATCTTTGTATACAATATGCATTTTCAGGCAAAATGATTTGTATTTTGTGTTTCAAATCCAAGTGACTCTGCCTTTAAAGTTGTCTAAGTGTTGGCTTTGCTAAGTACAAAAATGAGAAACTCCATCATTGTTACATTAACTTACTGCAAATGCCAAAAGTTATATAGCAAAGTTTATTGTGTAATTCTCACATTAATTAGTAAACCCCTAATAAGCCTCTTTGAGTGGATATGCCATGTGAAAGACAAAATTTCTAACTGTCCCTCCTTTAATAGCTGCATTTGAAAGATGAAGCTCACGATTCATCACACATGAATTTTTTTTTCCTCATAAATCTATGTATTTAAGTGAGCTAGAAATGGCACAGAGAGGGTTTACAATACCTCATTTATTCTGGGGAAAAAAAAACATTAAAAATAAGGAGTTAGCAGAGAAAAATTAAGTTGACGTCCAAATTGGGTGATGCTTGGAAAAGTTGAAATGATCAGATGAGATAATTTGGTTTGATGATATTTTGGAAAAGCGGGGACTCAATAGGGGAGCTTGGTAATAGCTTTGGGCTTTTGTTGGACAAAAAAAGAAAAATGACAAACTATGAACTATGATTGGAGCAGTTGATCTCAATAGTGATGGGTTTGTGTTGAGTTGTGTGTTACTTTCCTCTTTACTTGATTTGGTTCATCTTTGATGGTAAATAAAAAAAGAACGCCAAAAATCCATTGCATCCAGTCTTCATTAAATCATGTGGGTTTGACATATTAGGTGATGGGAGAGTGATTTGCTTGACTAAAACAATGAAAGGATTTATTCAAAATAGAGAATTGAAGAAATTTTTTATAACTAAATACATACTTGGATGTTTTTGCAAGATGCTCCCAGCTATATAGATAGGTTGTTATCGAGGCTCAGGTAGGAACAATTGAAGAAGTTATCACAGAAGATAGCAACCCATTTCCTATTGAAAAATCTCTCTTTGTGATCAAAGCTTAAACAAAAGTTCAAGAATGAGATTTAGCATTATAATGTCAAAGGGAGAATAGAAGAAATTGACCAAAACATACAGAATTGAAAAAATATTTTATAACTAAATACATACTTGGATATTTTTGCTGGATGATATTGCTTGGCTATGCCTTATGTGATCTCCAGAGTCGATGAAAGTTGCTTCACAAAGTGTGCAGAGAAAGAACAAACAAAATTGGGAAATATTGACTTTGAACATGCATTATTTATTTCTAGTGGCATCGAACCATTTACTGTAACCCTTACAATTGCATGCAAATAGTTTCTTTGTTGTGCCATTATAATTGTTACAATTGCTATCAATGGCTTTGTCGTGTCTGAGTCGAGGTCGTGCGCCTAACAACATTAACGCCTCTTTGCTAATGTTAGTTGTTTCCAGTCGTGAGTTCTCTAATGTTTTTTCGTGTCTTTGCTAATGTTAGCCGCCCTACTAGAATACAGTTTGAGGGTCAGATAATTTCATGCAACTGCATAGGTGATCAATTATTCTTTACATTTAAATTTTTGATGTATTTGACGTGATAAAAATGTTTAGAAAAGAGCATATCTTTGATTTACTTTATTTATTTCATATATATTTACTTTTATAAAATTCAATGTTGATAAAAGTGAATAAAGTAAAGAGCGCATGTATGTCATTTACTTTATTTATTCTTGACAATTAATTTTTTATATATTTGACGAGGATAAGAAAAAGTGAAAGGAGGCATTTATTTTGTTTACTTTATTTATTCTTTCTTTTTTTTAATAGATTTGATGCTGATAAAATAATAGAGTATATATGTATCATTTATTTTATTACATGCAGGAATTTATGGGAGAACTCGATTGTGCAAGCTGCATGTGGATGCCAACGAAATATATGATAAAATGGCCATTGTAAAGAATAATTGATCGCCTATGCAGCTGCATGAAATCATCTAACCCTCAAACTGTATTCCATCAGGGCGGCTAACATTAGCAAAGACACGAAAAACATTAGAGAACTCATGACTGGAAATGGCTAACATTAGCAATGAGGTGTTAATGTTGTTAGGCGCACGACCTCGGCTCAGACACGACAAATCCATTGGTAGCAATTGTAACAATTGTAATGGCACAACGAAGAAACTATTTGCATGCAATTGTAACGGTTACAGTAAATGGTTCGATGCCACTAGAAATAAAGAATGCACGATATTTCCCAGTTTTGTTTGTTCTTTCTCTACGCAATTTGTGAAGCAACTTTCATTGACTCTGGGGATCACATAAGGCATAGTCAAGCAATATCATCCAGAAAAAATATCCAAGTATGTATTTAGTTATAAAATATTTTTTCAATTCTATATGTTTTGGTCGATTTCTTCAATTCTCCCTGTGACATTATAATGTCGAATCTCATTCTTGAACTTTTGTTTAAGCTTCAATCACAAAGAGAGATTTGTCAATAAGAAATGGGTTGTTGTCTTCTACAATAACTTCTTCAATTGTTCTTTCCTAAGCCTAGATAACAACCTGCCTATATAGCTAGGAGCATACTACAAAAACATCCAAGTATGTATTTAGTTATAAAAAAATTCTTCAATTCTCTATTTTGAATAGATCCTTTCATTGTTTCAGTCAAACAAATCACTCTCCCATCACCTAATATGTCAAACCCACATGATTTAATGAAGATTGGATGCAATGAATTTTGGGTGTTATTTTTTTATTTACCATCAAAGATGAATCAAATCAAGTAAAGACAAAAGTAACACACAACTCAACACAAACCCATCGCTATTGAGTCGCTATTAAGATCAACTACTCCAATCGTAGTTCATAGTCTGTCATTTTTCTTTTTTCATCCAACAAAAGCCCAGAGTTGTTACCAAGCTCCCCTATTGAATCCTCACTTTTCCAAAATATCATCAAACCAAATTATCTCATCCGATCGCTTCAACTTTTCCAAGAATCACCCAATTTGGACGTCAACTTATTTTTTCTCTGCTAACTCCTTATTTTTAATGTTTTTTTTTTCAGAACAAATGAGGTATTCTAAACCCTCTCTATGCCATTTCTAGCTCACTCAAAAATAGAGATTTATGAGGAAAAAAAAATTCATGTGTGATGAATCGTAAGCTTCATCTTTCAAATGTAGCTATTAAAGGAGGGACAGTTAGAAAGTTTGTCTTTCACATGGCATATCTGCTCAAAGAGGCTTATTAGGGGTTTACTAATTAATGTGAAAATTACACAATAAAATTTGATATATACCTTTTGGCATGTGCAGTAAATTAATGTAACAATGACAGAGTTTCTCATTTTTGTACTTAGCAAAGCCAACGCTTAGACAACTTTAAAGGAAAAGTCACTTGGATTTGAAACACAAAATACAAATCATTTTTCCTGAAAATTCATATTGTACACAAAGATATAGACCAATAGAACTCTAATAATAAATAGACAAAGCAGTGCCCTATCATAGCAAAGTAATATATATTGATAGACTTGAAATATACTTTAAAATAGTTATATGTTAATAGATATTGTTATTGAAATATTATAGACCATTTAAATATTATTTATCTTTATAGCTCATTATAAATCATGAAAATTGTTTTGTCAAAGACTATATGTAATAGGTCATAGTATTGGTTTAATTTTTAGATATAATTCGATAGATGTATATGTTAACAGTATAAGTTAGTAGTATTAAATAGTATAATATTTACTAGTACTAACTTATACCGTTAACATATACATCTATCAAATTATCTCTAAAAATTACACCAATACTATGACCTATGATGTATAGTCTTTGACAAAATAATTTTCATGATTTATAATGCTATAAAGATAAACAATATTTAATCATATAATATTATATATTATAGTATTATAATATTTTTTGATAAAGATAAATAAAATTTAGAAATTTCTCAAAACTTTTATGGTACTATTTTAATTTAATGGAAAATGTAGATGAAAAATAAAATAAAATTAACAATTAGGATTATAGTTGATAATGATAATTATCTTTATGGTTGAGGTTAGTCTTAGTATTTGAATAGGATTATAGGTAGGATTTGAGTTACTATCACAATTCAATTAGAGTTAGGGAATAGTTTAAGAACATAATAATAAAGGTTAGTACTAATATTATAATGATTTTTGAAAATCTATTTATTTTGTTCCCATCTACAAATAATCCTTCTATTATTTATTTTCGGTCATGAAAAATCATATTGAAGAAATAGAAATGATTGAGATTCCAGTCATGGAAAATCATATAGAAGAAGTAGAAATCATTGACATTCTGGATACCGATTCTGAGGACAACTCAGTTACAAGTCCTGCACTTTCAAGCATTGATTCAAATGACTTCAATGATATAGAAGTCCAACGATTGGGAAGAGATCTTATGAATCAATGCAAGGAACTCATAGACAGGCTTAAATTCATAACCTCCCGTCTACATGCAGTTGAAGGCAAAGATGTTACTTCAATTCAAGAAACAGTTGAAACATGCTACACCACAGCTGACATGCTTGCTACATTTGTAAGCCTTGTTACCTAGGAGATATTTTATGATGAACAATACGAATAGGGCGACTCTAATTTACTTATACAAGGGTTTCAAAGATATCTCAACCAAATGTAATGCAAGAAATAGTCATAGTACTATGCAACAAAAAAAATTGTAATATGTAACAAACAGTTTTGTATTTATTAAAATATAAATAAAATTTTGTTTTTATCAAAATAAAAATATGTCTGACATCAAAAAGACTTGAAATAGTCGATTGGAAGTTGTACAAATTTGTATCAAAAGCTCAATACATAGGATATTTCATGAGAGACACATTAGGATCGATTTATCATCTCGACAAAACATAAAATTAGTCTAATAGCATAATTCAGGACATTAAATATTTCCTTCACTTATTTAGGTAAATCTATAATGAGATAAACATATCATTGTCATATTTATTTTGATATTACATAAATGATGAATACACAAGCTCACACCTTTTTTTTTATCGAACTTTGCTTTCAACATTTATAATATGAGAACACATTTTTTAAGTATTTATGTCTTTACTATTTTTAGAAGTTCTATTTTTGAGTTATTTTTTTATACTATTAACTGATTTTGTACATTAATATTTACTATAAACTCTATTTATTTTTGAAAATTTATCTTTACGAGGATAATATAAACAAATATTTTTTATTTATTTAAGTTCTCTATGCATTTTATATAATAGCTATGGTTTGACCTAGGAAACACTTCTTTGAGACAGAGGAGGAAAGAAAACAATACAATAGAGAATATCAACAAGCATATCGTAGACGTCGTATGCAAAAATTGGAAGATGCTCAAGTGGATGTGTACAAAGGTCAAAGGAACGAAGTTGACAGAGAATAATATGGTAAACATAGATCAAAGGTCACTATTGAACAGTTACAAAGTGAAATAATAGTAGAGGGTAATGTTAATATAAATATAGGATGCTAAACGCCTGAGCATCACTCAAATTCTCAAAGACAAGACATGGAAAACCCACAACATAGAGACACAATTAGAAATACATGCCAACGCACATCTGAGGAGGCACATTCACAACAACTAATAAGAGAACAAAAGGATGCTGAGGTATGTCCTCTAGATAATGAGGGACAAGTACAAAACAATCTTGAACTAGGGGAAATAGAACAAATTAGACATCAAGACAATATTGAAATGAATATACACAGAGCAAATTTTGAAAGGAATGTAGAAGAGGAAGCTTCTATGTCAGTAGAACATGTTGCAAAAACACTAGAAAATGTAAATCAAGATGCAATGCGATCAAATCCTGAATCACTTCCACATGAATTCCTAGATGCCAATGGATTGCTAGAATCAAATTTCATGAAATTTCAAATGTCATTTCGTAATAAATTAGATAGGTTGGCATCACCAACGATGTGTTATATTTGTCAAGAATGTTATATTGGAATTAGCATCTTTTGTAGTCCCCAAGGTCGTGTTTGTAATAGATGCAGAGAAGAAAAAGACAACCATAGATTCTCAGTTGAAAACAATATGGATCCTAAGGCCCAACTGGTAGAATTGGAAAATCTAACTCAAGTGGAAGAAATGCTCATTGCACGTGTGAGCCCAATTTTGAAGGTGACACATGCAACTGGTAGTTAGTTGAAATATGGAGGGCACATGATAAGTTTTCCACAGAGCATAGAAAGTGTGGCAAAAAAATTGCCACATTTAGTTAAAGATCTTCCAGTGATTGTAGTACGTAGAAAGGATCAATGTGGAACAAATTATAATTTCATAGTAAATAGAGCTCGTGTATACACTACCCTATGATACAAAATTATGCATCACAAGTTTTACTCCGATGTCATTATTGATAAAAATGCTCTTGACAATATTGTACCATAGAAAAATGGATCTTTGGAAATTTTCATGGTCATTTAGGTCTTTTTCATGTGATGCTTGGCTTATTCTACTTAGATTTAATGTTGTAATGTGACTCATACATTCACATTAGGTCTTGAATATTCAAGTTATAAAGACTATATGATGTCTTGTGAAGGTGTTGTGAAGTGTGGTAACACATTTCTACACTTTTCTAGACTTTTCTTATTATAATTCATCTAAATATTCCCTTTTTTTCCCTTACCAAGTCTTATTTTAAAGTGTTGTAAAGTCTTGTAATAAACTTAAATGCTTTTCTAGGCTTGTCACCACTAATTACACCTTTCTTATGCTTTATTTGGGCCCTTTATGAAATTATAGGCCTCAATTAAGTGTATTTTTGAATACAAACCCAACAAACAACATTAAGTACAACTTAATCCCCAACACCCACTTGAATGCCTTGAGTGGGACCCATTCACCATGGGTGGTGAATGAGTCCCTCTTGGCACAAAATTCAAAATAAATTCAAATTTCTTTCAGGTTTTTATTCATTAAGACCTTAGGTTGGCCTGTGATGTTGTATTTTCGGGAAATTAGGGAATAAGTGTATAAATAAGTGTTTTTATATCCATTTTAACCCCCATTCATTCATGCACTAAATCCATAATAGCATTCAAGTATTCTAAAATCCTTAACTATTCAATCAAGCAATTATCAAGCATCTTGGAGCAGCCATTGACAAATCTTTAGACTTTAACAACAAGGGTTTGGCGAGTTCATGACACTTGCATGTTATTTTTCCATCATTCCTTTCTCATTCCATTTCTTTATCAAGGGTTTGATTACCAAAGTGGGGTTTGACCAAGGCAAACCCCTATACTCTAACCCTTAACCATTTTCCCCCTCTTTGCATGTGTGTTTGCAAGTCTTGCAGGAAGATTTGTCAAAGAGATAGGTGTTGAAAAGTGGTCAAAAAGTCATAAAAGCTATTCAAGTCAACAAAGACCTAATTCAAGCTTGAAGACACCATTCAACCCATTTTCTGTAGTTTCAGTTCCATCAACCCAATAAGAAGACAAGTGTAGATCTGGACCCATAGAGTTGACTTCATAATTTGTAGATTTCTGTAGGTGGAATGATTCACCATCAATGGTGAATGAGTCCCACTGCTAGGTTGGAAAAAGTGATTTATGAGGATTTTGAGTTCCTGGCACCTTGAAACCTATTTCATCAGAATTTATCAGAAGTAGGACTAATTCACCATTTGTGGCGAATGAGTCCCAGTGGTCATCAAAAGTGATTTTGAGACATTCTAGAACCTTCCAGCATCAACACTCTACCTCCGAGTGCACTCCATTCAATTTCATTAAGTTCTGTTTTCATTTGTTTATTTTTCTAGTTCATTTCTGCATATCACACTGTGTTTTCAAACACTTCATATTTCTTAGGTTTTGCATAAATAATCAATCTATTTCACCAGTTTGTTGCATTTAGATCATTGCATTTAGACACAATTTCATTTTACTTGCATTATCTTGAGGGATCTATCTCTCTCCTTTAGGTGAAAAACCCTAATTAAGCAAGAGAGTCATAGTATCCTACACCCCTAAAATCAACGATTCATTTTGGTGAACCTGCATATTGAACATTATCTTTCTGATTTGCATCTACATTTACATCCTAGGACTCATTCATTAGCTTTTGCATTGTTTTTGCATCCTAGGGTTTCCAACATTGCATTAGGGAATATCTCATATAGATTTCATTTTGGCACTTCAAAATATTAAAAATACTAAAATTTTTCATTTCTATCCCAGTTTTGCATCAGAAAAGCATAAATAATTTTATTTTTTTTGAAAAATCACAAAAAAATTCACCCCTAGACTCATTCGCCACCCTGGGTGAATCAGTCCAGTTGCACTTTTTGCACAACAATTTCTGTCATTTTCATAGTGTTTTCTACATTTCTGTTCTTTGTTACTACATTCCTGTTTTAGTTTACAGAATTTATGTTATTTTCATTTTATTATTCCTATTTTGCATTACATTTTCATCCACCCCACTTTTTGTGGTATTTGTATGAGTGATTGGTGCCTTATTGATAATACTTTAGCAAGGCAAAGTTCCCGACTCATGACTTCCCGCGATAGCACATTTGTTGTGGACCTTGGGTTATCTAGAGCTCCTACTCCTGGTATTGAAAATGGTGCATTAGGCATGGATACTACCACTAGTACACCTTTTCCTTCCCCTACAATGCATGTTGATGCACACATTAATTCCCTCTCACAAGACAAAGTAGTTAAAATTCATGAGGACTTAGCACATCTCCAACATAACTTGTGTCTTGAAAACATTTCAACCACTGCCATTCTCGCTATAGAAAACATCCATCGAATGCTTGAAAGTGATGAAGGCTTAGATGTTATGAAACAAATTGTTGAGATATATCATAAACATGCTTCTTCAACCTCTAGCACATCTCAACCAACAAACACTATGGTTAGCCAAGGAGGACCTCATATTTCTCCTCCTTCAACCGTAGCATCCATACCCACCTATACCACCCCTCAAGTTACAACAACCATGCAATAGGTTAGTCATGTGACTCCTTCTTTCGCTATTCCAACTAGCATTCCTAGTTCTTTTGTGGCATCAAAAGTTCCATCCTCCACCACCTTCACCCCTATTAGTGTCCCCTTCACTTGTCCTAACACTACCTACACTCCATCACCATTATCTCTTCCACCTCATACCACTTACACTAACCCTCTCATAACACAACTCTTCCACACTGTAGTTGCGGGTATGAACAAGTTTTGGCGGTGTTGTCATTAATCTTGTCATTGATGTCAACATAGTTTAGTATGTTGCAGGTTGTACATGTATAGCTGAGATGCTACTAAGATGTTGTGAGTACATGGAGCTATCTTTATGGTGTTGCAGATGTGTTGGTTTGATGAGTTTCCAAGTGCTTTTGATAAAATTAATAAAGAAAAGAAGTTAGAATGATGAAAGTGTTCAGAATGTGCTTCGGTATGTGCTTTGAATTTCTCTTGTGTTGATCCTATGCTTGTGCGGATCTGCAGGTTTGATAATGGTGATCTTGTGGTGATATCTCCCGAGTTTTAGCTTCTGGTTTGATGGTACGTGAAAGTTACGTTCACTGGTATATGAACTGTTTTGGCAGAGTTGGTCTTCTGTGGACTAGGAGAAATATTTTTTCTTTGCAGTCCTCCTTTGTTTCATTTTACATCTCGTGGATCTAGGATATGTCTTGTGAAGGTCTTTTCTATGCTCTAGGAAATAGGTTTGAAATTTGGTGATCCATAAGTCATTTTTTAGTGTTTCAGTGTGAGTTTATACAATCCGGATGGACTAGTGAAAGGTGTTTAGTGTTTGAAGTTTGTTGCATTTGCTGTGGATGTATCTGGAAGATTATGAGATGTATTCTCATGCATAATGAAGTTTGTTGTGGTGTCCACATGTCATCTTCTTGTTGGGAAGCATGTACATCATTGTTCTTTTGTGTTTTCATTAGGTTTGGCTGAATTGGTGTTTACACTTCATTCGAAGAATAAAATTTAATTAAGGAAGTGTGTGGTTGATTTGAGATATTATTTTTGATCTCAAATTTTTTTTTATTGGTTCACTCTCATTCCTTTCCACTACGGGAATGTTGAGTTTCCGAACTAATTTGAATTTATGAAATGAGGTAATTGTGGCCGACCTTGGAGAAAGTTTCTAAGGTTAAGGATGGCATAAAAGCAAGTTGAATTGTGAAGAGTTGTATGACAGTGTGATGCAAAGTGATGAAAGTGTGTGCGTGAGTGAGTTGTGACAACAGTTCTTCATTGTGTTGAAGGCATTGAGCTAAATCTTTCTGCAATTATGTAGATGTGTGTTAATTGTTGTGGTGGATATTTTGTTCTCTTTTATATTTGTAGGCAGTGAGCCTCCCTATTGGATAGTGAGTCCTTTTTGTAGGCAATGAGCCTTTGTACTTGGATAGTGAGTCCTCTTTTGGGTAGTGAGCCCATGGCAATGAGCCTCTGTATTCAGTTATATAATCTTTATATTGTGAGTTAACCCTCACCATGGTTTTTCCCTTATTGGGTTTTCCACGTAAAAAATTGGTGTTCATTGTGTTGATTTACTTTCTATTATTCGTGTTTCATGCTCTTACTTAATAAAAAAATAGTGTGGTTGTGGAAATAATAAAGTTGAAGTTTTAAGTTTGAATTCTATGACAATTGATTCACCCCCCCTCTCAGTTGTCCTGCACCTATTTAACAATTGGTATCGGACCTTTGGTTCCTTGGTGTAGAGCTTAACTTCTTAAGGAAGATCCGATGGCGCATAAGTTGGTGATCCCTATGTTCGATGGAACTAACTACAATGCTTGGAAGGGATAGATGAAAGGATATATTATCTCTCTTGGTTTCAAGACCTGGAAGGATGTTGAGACAAAGTATACACCCCCATCTGGTGGTCTCTGCAGATGAGATTTCTGCTTATGAAGAAAATGAAAAGGAAAAGTATGCCATTTGTAGTGGGTTGTCTAAAAATGAGTGAGCTAAAGTTCTTTCTTTGGATACTGCACATGAAGTTTGGAATAAGCTGGAAGACATGTATGCAGGAAATGAAAGAGTAAAATTGACAAAGAAGCTGGCAGCAAAGCGCAGATTTGTAAATCTGAAAATGGAAGAAGGTGAAGAATTTACAAGTTTCTTTTAGAGGGTTGAAATGATTGCAAATGAAGTTAGAAATCAAGGAGGAAAACTATCAGATGAAGAAATAATTGAGAAAATCCTGATCACGCAACCGAACTGCTACAACAACAAGGTCTTAGTTATTGAAGAAATGTATGATCCTAAGAAGTGCACTTTAGAATAGTTGTTTGACACCTTGCAAGCATTTGAGATGAGAAAGTTTCGGAAAGAAGACAAGATGGAAGAGAAGAAAAAAATGACATTTAAGGCAATGAGGATTGAAGATGAACCGAATAGTGATGGCGTTGATGAGTTGGAAGTAAACTTCACCAGAAAGTTGAAGAAAGGCATTAGAAAGTATAAAGGTATGTTGCCCTTTAAATGTTTCAGTTGTGGTAATATTGGTCATTATGCTTCAAGATGTCTAATAGAGCTGCACATAAGAAGAACAAGATTATAAGGATAAGGATAGGAAGGACAAAAAATATAAGAAGCTGTACTATGTTAAAGAAGAAGCAAGAATTTCTGATGATGAATCTGAGAATGAGGTTGATGATAGTGAATGCTTATTCTTAGCTTTGGAAAGTAAATCTGTATCTACTAATCCTGGAAAATGTGTAAGTAGGAAGGCTCCAGAGAATAAGAGAAATAGAATGAAAGGTACTTTGGTTACCACTTTTCATGCAAGACAGGATGAAGACTACTGGGTAATTGGTAGTGGATGTTCTAATCACATGATCAAAGATAAGAGTAAGTTCACTAAACTTGAGAAATATGATGGTGGTTTAGTTATGTTTGGTGATGATTCAGGAGCTAAGATCTATGGGAAAGGTTCAATTAGTTTTGATGGAGTGCACAATACTAATGATGTATATTATGTGAAGGGTTTGAGGCATAACCTTCTGAGTGTTGGTCAAATGTGTAGCAATGTTTTCAAACTTGTGTTTCAGAATAATACCTATGAAATCAGAAAAGGATCCGGAAATGGAGATATGATTGCTGCTAGAAGAAGAACTCATGGAAACATCTATCAGCTGAAGGGAGTTGATAGTCATTGCCTTGTATCTCAAATAAGTGAAAGTTGGTTATGGCACCGAAGAATGAGACATGTAAATTTTGATAACCTGGTCAAAATCAGTTCAAACGAGATTGTTCGAGGTCCTCCTAGAATCACAAGACCTTCTAATACTATCTATAGAAGTTGTCAATTGGGGAAACAAACAAGATGCAACTTTAAGGGAAAATAGAATTGTACTACCAGAATGTTGGAGTTAGTTCATACTGATCTTTGTGGTCCGATTAGGACTGGAAGCTGCCTGAATGGTGATAGATATTTCATGCTGCTTATTGATGATTATACTCGAATGCCATGGGTTTCTTTTCTCAGAGAAAAGACTCAGGATCTGGATAGGTTTAAGGTATTCAAAGCAAGAGTGGAAAATGAAGTAAATTTGAAAATCAAGTGTTTGAGATTTGATAGAGGTGGAGAATTCACTTCTGGTGAATTTAATGCTTTCTATGAACAACATGGCATAAGAAGACAATTTTCTGCTTCGAGAACCCTTGAGCAAAATGGAGTAGTTGAAAGGAAAAATAGGATAGTACAGGAAGCTACTAGAACCATGATGAAATAATCAAATGTACTGGATGTGTACTAGTGAGAGGTGATACACACTGCTATTTATGTTCTTAATAGAGTTAAGATCAGATACAACAACACAAAGACTCCTTTTGAGTTGTGGACTGGTAAGACTCCTACTGTGAAGTATTTCAAGGTATTTGGAAGCAAATGTTATATTAAAAGAGATGATAAAAATCTTGGAAAGTTTAATGCTAGATGTGATGAGGGAATCTTTCTTGGATATTCTACTACTAGCAAAGCATATAGATGCTTTAATAAAAGATTGATAAAGACTATTGAAAGTACTAATGTGAAAGTTGATGAAGACATACATAGACCTATTGAGATAAGTGAAGTTGAACTTGATGATCCTATCTATGGATATGTACCTGAGGAAAACAAGGAAAAGGAAGAAGAAGATAAAGAAGACCAAGTGGAAGAAGAAGAAGAAGAGATGAACTGGAACTTGCTGTTAGGACTCCTAACTATGTATAGAAGAATCATCCAGAGGAACAAATAATTGGAGATAAAATTGAAGGTGTGAAGACAAGAAGCAGAGTTGCAGTTGAGGTAAATTTGCGTCTACTTTCTAAAATTGAACCCAAATCTATAAGTGAAGCTTGTGAAGATAAAAGTTGGATGAGAGCTATGAAAGAAGAGTTGTAGCTGTAGACACCTAAATTTGGACACTTGATTTATCCAAATTTATCCCCTTTCTTCTAAGCATCCCCTTATTTGCATTAATTAAATAATATTGCTATTATTTACTTAATATCCTTAATTCTGCAAAATCCCTAAGGTATTTAATTAATAAATAAATACCTTATCTCTTTAATCCTCATTTTCATCAATTGAATTAAATAAATATGCCATTTATTTAATTCCCTTCATGTCACATCCTCCATCATTTTTATCTAATCTTAATCCATCTTCTAATCTCATCATTAGGATGTGCACATGCCTAATCCTTGATTAGGATGTGTCACATCCTCCAATTTTTGCAAGTTGGCCTCTAATCTCTCTTAGCCACCTAACCATCCCCTAATCCTTCACTAACTAGCCTAATCAACCTCTCAAAGAATTTTTAATTCCTTTTATCCTTCCAAGGAATATTAAATTCATTTTTCTCTTCCCCATGTGATCTTTGACTTGTCACATCAAGTCACATGTTAAATCTAACCCTCTTCTAATATGCCATTAATTAGTTTAATCAAGTACCTACACAACCTTAATCACTTAATTGAGTCAACCCTATTAAATGATTTCTCCTTTTGGAGAAGGCACTCCATTCCCCATGTGAATTTTTAATTCACATTTAATCCCCCAATGCATTTAAAGAAATTTTAAATTCCTTCTCTCATCCCCATGAGAATATTTGAGAAATTTTTAATTCCCCACATGTCCTCTCACCCACATGGGAACAAGTACTTCCTTTATGAGGATTTCTTGTCCAATCCCAAGGTACTATGTACCACCTCCATGTCATGTACTATTCTTCCACCTCATGTACACATAATTCCGTTTAAGTCATATCATACGCCACATGTCAAGATGTGAGGGGTTGTGAGTTCTCAACTCACCTTAGTCCTACATCTTGATATTTGTTGGCTTAATGTTGACCATCCATTTCCCTAGAGAATTCCAAATTCTCTATAAATACCCCCTCTTTTCTCTCATTTTGAGAGAGATCATGCATTGTAGCCAAACTCTTGCAAAATTTTCCTAGAATCCATACTTAGCCATTTTCATGTTTGCACCCACTTGCATCCATCTTCATATCATCATTTAGCTTGCATCTTGTGCCATCCAAGGAGCATATAACACCAAAGATCGAAGGGCCAACCAAAGGATCGATTCGAGACAAGGTAAAAGGTTTCATTTGTTGTCTTTACTTTGTATTGAATCCAACTAGGCTAATCTTGAGGTGTAGGTTGTTTTTAGTGTTATTCACTTTCTATTGTTTGCTGTTCGTTTTCTAGCATCTAAATTCGCCCTATCACATTTCTAGCACGCTTGGTGGGACCCACAAATGGGTCTCTTGCTTTCACGTTTTCTATTTTTTGACTTTTGCAGGTACAAGTTACAGAGGGGCGGACTCGACCTACACAGGGGCGGACCCGACCTTTCTGGGGGGACTCGACCTATAGGGGTAGACCCGACTTAGCAGACAGGCGGATCCGCTCTCCACGGGCGGACCTGACCTTTCCCAGGGGCGGACCTGCCCTCCCTGGACTGCAAAAATTATTTTTTGGAAAATTTTTCACAGAGGGGTGGACCCGACCTAACAGACAGGAAGACCCGACCTAACAGACAGCCGGATTTTCCCTAGACAGACAAGACAACTTTTTCCAAAAGGTAAAATTTTAGTTTTTTAGCAATTTTTTGGCTGTTTTAAGGGTTCTTAACCCCTAATTAGGAACATAGTTTAATTAAGAGATGTCAATCAACCTTGTGTGCTATGTTTTTGGGTGAGCTATTTGACGTATCCAATCCTCTTGTGCCATTCGACGATCTTGGGTGACGAGAAATCATAGCTTACCACGTCCTTTGAGTCTACCCATTCTATTTTTCTTAGTGGGACTTGCTTGGGGATTTCATCACCCCAAGGGATGATTCCAACCACGCGTACCGGCGGGGTATATAAAGGGGGGAAAGAGAAAGCTGTACCTCAATCCAACCACATTGTAATTGGAGAAGCATCAGGATGATGTGAAGAGTTGGTCCGAGCCTTTTAGGTTCCCGACTCACGCTTGTAATGAGTTGGTGTTCACGGTTTGGGCCTCACGTACCGGGTGTATATCGAGGACTCCCTAGTAACCATGTTCATCCTAGATTAGAGGAATTTGTTGGCTATACCTGTCCTACTAGACTTAGGCTTGTGCTGTCTGAATTGTCTTTTTTGTGCGAAACCAATGATTTATCTGATTCAACCAAATCATTTTCTTTTATGATTGTTGTGTTTTCAGTCCTTTGCCTTAGCCCTTTTGTCAAAAATCAAGTTAAGCCTCTAGACAACCGGACTTGACCTAATAGACAGTCAAATTTTCCCTCCTATGTCAAAACTTTTGCTCCTTGGGCAGACTTGCCCTCATCTAGGGGCGGACCTGACCTATAAACAAGTGCTTTGGAGCCTGTTTTGGTGGATTTTGACCAACTTTTTCTCCTTGGGTGGACTTGCCCTCATCCAGGGGCGGACTTGACCTCTAAACTAGTGCTTTGGAGCTTGTTTTGGTGGATTTTGACCAACTTTTGCTTCTTGGGCAGACTTGCCCTCATCTAGGGGCAGACCTGACCTATAAAGAAGTGCTTTGGAGCCTGTTTTGGTGGATTTTGACCAACTTTTTCTCCTTGGGCGGACTTGACCTCTAAACTAGTGCTTTGGAGCCTGTTTTGGTGGATTTTGACCAACTTTTGCTCCTTGGGCAGACTTGCCCTCATCCAGGGGCGGACTTGACCTCTAAACTAGTGCTTTGGAGCCTATTTTGGTGGATTTTGACCAACTTTTTCTCCTTGGGCGGACTTGCCCTCATCCAGGGGCAGACTTGACCTCTAAACCAGTTCTTTGGAGCCTGTTTTGATCAAATTTGACCAACTTTTTCTCCTTGGGTGGACCTGACCTTCTCCATGGGTGGACTTGACCTTTGACCCACCCCTTTCAGACCCATTTTGGCCATTTTGACCAACTTTTGCTCCTTGGACGGACCTGACCTTCTCCATGGGCAGACTTAACCTTTGACCCACCCCTTTCAGACCCATTTTGGCCATTTTTGACCAACTTTTGCTCCTTGGGTGGACCTGACCTTCTCTAGGGGCGGACCTGACCTGATAGACAGGCGGATTTTCCTTGACAGACAACCATATATGATTTTGACCAACTTTTGCTCCTTGGGCAGACTTGCCCTCATCCAGGGGTGGACTTGACCTCTAAACTAGTGCTTTGGAGCCTATTTTGGTGGATTTTGATCAACTTTTTCTCCTTGGGCAAACTTGCCCTCATCCAGGGGCGGACTTGACCTCTAAACCAGTTCTTTGGAGCCTATTTTGATCAAATTTGACCAACTTTTTCTCCTTGGGTGGAACTGACCTTCTCCATGGGTGGACTTGACCTTTGACCCACCCCTTTCAGACCCATTTTGGCCATTTTGACCAACTTTTGCTCCTTGGGCGGACCTGACCTTCTCCATGGGCAAACTTAACCTTTGACCCACCCCTTTCAGACCCATTTTGGCCATTTTTGACCAACTTTTGCTCCTTGGGCGGACCTGACCTTCTCCATGGGCGGACCTGACCTTCTCCATAGGTGGACCTGACCTTCTCCATGGGCGGACTTGACCTTCTCTAGGGGCGGACCTGACCTGATAGACAGGCAGATTTTCCTTGACAGACAACCATATATGCCCTGCCATTTGCACACTATTTGCCTGTTTTCCTCCGTTCAAGCGCTAATCTTCTCAAATTTTCATGCTCTTTCCAACGACATATACCACTCCATACTTTTGACCAACTTTTTCATAGACCTTCTCTATGGGTGGACCTGACCTTCTCCATGGGTGGACCTGACCCAATAGATAGGTGGATTTGCCCTGAAAGACAACCATATATGCCCTGCCATTTGCACACTGTTTGCTTGTTTTCCTCCATTCAAACGCCAATCTTTTCGATTTTTCATGCTCTTTCCAATGACATATACCACTTCATACTTTTGAGAAGTTGACCCGAGCCCATTTTTTGTCCCCATCCCCTTTTCGAGGGGGCATACCCTACCATTCTCTCTTAATCTTCTGTCATAAACCTTCCCTTATGAGACCGAGGCATCCCCTTTAGACAACCCTCCAGACAACCATACTTTCCCTCCTCCTAAGCCATACTCGCCCTCCTTCAGAGCCATACCTTCCCTCCTCAACAATCTTGATCAATCATTTACTCATTCTGAGTAATCTTTCAGCTATTCCAAACCTTCATCTTCTCGTTTCGAGAATCATTCATCAGTTTTGAGCAGTCGTTTACTCATTTCGAGTAGTCGTTCATCCGTTATGATCAATCATTTGCTCGTTTTGAGTACTCATTCATCTATTTCTATCATCCATTTCTCTAATCAAATCATCGTTTTCCCCATCCAAATCCCCTAAACTTCATCTCGAGTTACTATCTAAATTGACCAAAGTATCTAATCTGATCACCATCATTAACATCCGCTTAGGATTGTCATCCGTCCTAAGTTAATCATCATCGTTGGCCCAATCAATCCATTTTCAATCTCAAAGTGGATTTGGCACCGCAATCGTACATTTATCCTTTAATCTGATCAATCAGTATCCTAAGTCATCTAGGGTAATCTCTGAATGGGTTTTTAAATCCCTTCCATCATCCTATCCAATCCATCATTTGATCTTACCAATCATCGATCAATCTTATCCAATCCAATCCAATCACATCCCTATCTAATCACCTTCGACCCAATCAATCTACTTCCATCTTGAAGCAGATTCAGTGTCGTAATCATCCTTTGATAATCAAATCCAATTGTCAGAATCAATCCCATCACATCATCCAATCATCCCGATTTGAGCTTTAATCCAATCTTGATTTGAGTTTTAATCCAATCCTGATCTGAGCTTAACCTAAATCCCGATCTGAGCTTAACCTAAATCTCGATTTGAGCTTTAGTCCATTTCCATCCATAATCTTTGATCCATCCTCTTTATCCTTTTATCATCATGAATCCTTATCCTCCATCAATAGTGGTCAAGGGAAACCCTAATTACGTCGACAATGATAATGAAAGTCTTGTCGATCAAGAAGAATGTGACATAGATCCCTTTGACACTATCATTGCTAGTAAGTTTTCTCCACCCACTTTCCAAAATCCAATCATCCCTTCGAGTTATCCTGTTATGTCTTCATCCATGCCTAATCATACTCCCTATGCTACCTGTGACAAGGGATACCCATCATATCCTTCATCTACATCATCCTCTTATCCTAGTCTGCCATCGCAATACCCTTGTCCTAATCCCCCTTCCACATCCTCCTATCTTAATCCTTCATCTGCATATCCCCACTACCCCAATCTTCCATACCAATCTACTCACCCTAATCCAACATCCACATCTTCTTATCCTAATTCAACATCCACATTTCCCTATCTCAATCTGCCATCTCAATCTTCCCATCCTAATCCACCATCCTCATACCCTTACTACAATCCACCACCCACATCCTCATGTCCTACTTCACCATGCCAATATCCCTATCTTAACCCTTCATCTAATCTTAATCCCCCATCTATTCCCACTTTTGCATCCAATCCCATTCCCCCATCTAATCCTAATCCACCAATTCATAGTCCTAATCCCCCACTAATCCATAATCCCTCATCCACTCCTACCTCGCCATCCAAACCTAGAGTATGCAAGTCTCTCATTTCAGAAGTTGTCCAAGGACTTATAAAAAAGAAGACATCTCCCACTCCACACCTTGAAGTCGTGGAATCATGCCATCCCAACCCATCATCCACGATCATTAGTGACGAGACCGTTCTCCACCCAACACTTATCATTGATGATACCACCCTTAGCACCACTCAAACTGTTGAAACCATCAAATCCTCTGAATCCACTGAGCCACCATCTCCTACCATCACATCTACTGAATCCATTGAACACCCACTTCCTACTCCAAGAGTAGTCGAACCCATCGACGTCACCCAAATCCAATCCACTTCTCCCACTCATAGTGTCACTAAAATCCATTCCGATGACTGCATCGAATCCTCCATCCTTCAATCTCCCCAACTTGAAGAGTCTCTCCAACACTCTGTCATCCTGCCATCCACACAAGAGGAGTCATGCCAAGAGTCTAATCCAAAGCATGCCAACATATCCCCTTCTCTAGATCAAGATCCTGCCATCCCATCTAGTCCACCTCAAGATCACAGTCCCCCATCCATTCCATCCCATGATCCCCTTGTCATGCAAGCTTCCACCACTCCATCTCCATCTCCATCGCATGAGCCCGCTACCACAAATCCAAATCCTATCATATTCCCTAATCCCTCTCTTGATACCACCCATCCAAATGCTACTACCCCATCATCTCCCTCTTATGATCCCCCATCATCATCTAAAACTACTATCCCCACATTGCTTGCATATCCCCTTGGTACTCTCACATTCTTCCATGGTGGCCTCCTTTCAGAAGAAAAGCATAGAGTATTTACCACCCATCATCCTCCACCTAATAATGGACTCGCATCATGTTTTGAGAATAACACAAATCCTATCATGGATCGCATGCTCAAGAAAATGAACTATTAAGGAAAAGGTCTAGGCCTTCATGAGCAAGGTATTTTAGAGCCCATCCAAGTCAAAGAACAAATCTGCATGCATGGTCTTGGACCTATTTCCCAAGACTCACAACCTAAAGATGTTGGTACAACCTCTAGACGTCCTCAACAAGCCTTTTCAAAAAGAACTTTTGGCTCTTCCCATCGCTGAGCTGCCAGATCATATGCTGCCATCCCTCCTCCTCTATCGTATCACCTCAAAACAACCATCCATATTCCTCCTTCATCTGCTCCATCCATTTTGGGTCATTACATCCCTCCATCCACCATCTCCCGTCCTTCATCTACTCTATCCATCTTGGGTCCGTATATCCCAAGATCACCTCCTCCATCTCATCCTTTCATCTATCCAACACCTATCCATGTCATCCATCATAAAAATCCCTCTCGCATGTCCCCTAATCAGGATCAACAAAGGCACATACCTGCCCACCCTCCATCCACATATAATCCTCATAATTTTACTCCCATCACTCCACATCATCCACCTCCTTGCACCCATCCCATCGCTATCAAAAGCACTTTGGATGTTAAAGAAAAAGTACATAAATCCAAACATCCACATGAATCTAAGGCTCCCCATGTCCCCTCTAAAAGACATGGTGAAGAGAAGAAAAATCTAAATCCAAATCAAACCCATCAGCCACAAAGGCCCACCCAAGCAAAAATCAAAACCATGTGGATCCCAAAGAAAAAAGATGCAATGCCATCAAACGAAAAATATGTAAGAACATCCAAAGTTGCTAATCCAAAAGCTAATCATACACTCCTTTCATATCCTAAGTTTGTTTTGGGTCCCTATGTCCCGAAATTCACTATTCCATCTCCTCCATTATCCCCACATTCTTCATCCATTCATCCTCTGATCTTTCCACATCCACCACCACATGTGCCAATGTTGGTCCTAAACTCACCACCCCATCATACATCCACCCCAACATTCTATCCATACCCCTTACAACATCCCATCCATTATCCCATGTATCTCCCCTCTCAAATCCTTCTAATTCATCCTTTTGCATAATCCATTTATCCTAATACAGTTGTACCAACATCCAACAGTCGCTTCAAGCATGGGCTCTTAATACCTCATATAGAACTTGATGCTTGAGTCCTTCATCCATATCCTTATCACATGATGTCTTCTAATTCCATTTATTCACCTCCCTATCCTTATCCATCTCCTTTCACATGCCATCCAAAAAGTTTAAAAAAATCCAAAAAAATTGGAAAAATAAAATAGTAAAGAGAAATAATCTGTCCAATGGTGAAAACTTGGCAAACAAGCACCTTGGATAAGTACCATGATGAAAACCTGGAAAACAGGCGTCATGCATAAATCCCCATCTACACTTGGGGGCAGTTCCTAATATTCATTCCCTCCATCCGCTATGCTTCCTTCCATGCTTCCAGCTATGCACCCGTCTTCCTCCTATACATCCTTTTCATTCATCCCTCCATCCTACCTATCTTACACATCCTGCTTGGCATATCTCATTTATCCCAATCCTTCCATCCTCCTTGTGATCTTGATAACAATAGGGGCAAACATATAAGCATGGACGCCTCTTAGCATACATTCCCCTCATCCGCACACTATCATAATCCTCTTTTGCACTTGTCTACCTTCCTTATCCACTCCTCATGCTACCTTCAATCTCCCTTCCTTATCCTCGCATCCTACCTTCATCCATCTCACTCCTTTATTTTCCTATCCATCCTTCATGCCTCCTCGCACATGACATATCTAGAGTGGGGGCATCTATCTTCCTTTGTGATATAGTCCTTGGGGACATCATTCATTCCATTAGAGAAATCCCTCATGTTTACTATCTTCACCTCCTTATCGTTATATACATCTCCCCATCCTTATCCCTCTATCCAATCCATGCAAACAATCATTTTCCTCCCCCCATCCTCTCTCCTCATCCCATCTCATAATCCCTTGTCCTTGGTCTCTAGCCATAGGCTACTCCCCATACAACCCAATTCCATCTACCTCATCATCATCACTTCTGCTTCTTTTAGACATCTTTTCAATCTCCTATCCTTTCTCATCATTCATCTATTCATCATCTCATCCTCCCACTTCATCTTTGATGATTTGGATAACTATCCCATCCCTGAGCTTTGTGTATTCACCATCCTCCAATCCAATCGAACAACTCTATCATGTCCCATCATGTCAGTCCAATCATCATATCCCCTTATCTAGGGTTATCTCATCATCCTTCATCCATTGTTTATCGCTGGTCTTTCGTCGAACTGCGTTGCCCCTGCGCTTTCACGTAGGCAAGGTCGATCATTTGATCCGCCCCTGAGGTTCTGTCCATCTGTTCCTTTATCGCCTATCATCGGTCTTTCTGGTTTTTCCATCTGATCCTTTATCATCTATCATCAGTCTTCATCTCTTGTTCCTATTGTCTATCCCATCTTTATCATCCATCGAAGTCTCCATCATGATCTGTCATCAACCTTTTGTCGAACTACGAGGGCTCTGCGCTTTCACGTAGGCAAGGCTAATCTTTGATCACCCCCCCTAGGTCACTAGGATTTTTCAGTCTCCTATCTTGTGTCTTGTCTCCTTTGTGTCGTGTCATCAAGTTATTGCCCTTATCCAGCTAGTTCTTAACAAACAAGATCCAATTAGTTTTGAATATCCTGCGTCATATCGATCTTTTAGTTTAGTATCCATCATTGGTCTCAACAGGATGCATCCTTCCTAACAGACCTCATCAATCCCATCCATCCCCTTGATTCTATGGCAAATGATGTTTGAAATTGATTGTGATTTTTTAATCCTTTTGGCTTTTGTTTATTATTTGAGCTCCCTATCATCACTTGTGATGGTCGCCTTGATCCATCATATCATGGTGTGCTTTGACTAGTCAACATAGGGGCGTATCTTGATCTCTTCTTTGTCTTCTCGGTTGTCCCACGTAGTACCCGCCAAGATCTTTGAGGTCTTGTGTTACGCTAGGGCATCCTTGTGTGCTTGTGGTTATCCCAATACCTAGCCCGACCAAGGTCATCACGACTTTGGGGTGTTGGGATAGCCTTCTTGTTTGATGTGTTTGTTTTATGCGTTAGACACTAATCTGCCTTGGTTCTTCATACCCTGGCATCTTGTGTCTTATTCTATAACAAAGATCAGTGCTCCGACGATGGTAAATTGCATGTGGATTGCATTTCATCTTCATCCTCTCATCTATCAAAATCCCCCCATCCATTCATCCTTCATCAGTCTCCCCTCCCAATCTCCTACCACCTTTGCATCATCTTTTTCATCTCCCCTTGCATCATCTAATCCATTTCGAGAGCACACTCGTGTTCTCTTGAACCCGCATGTCCTCTCGAGGAGGCATCCTTCATCCCTAATTTTTCATCATTTTCTTTTTCTCTTCCTAGTCACTCCTTTGAATGACTAGGGCATCTTTCCCAATCTAACTATCTTCTTCTAGGTTCTATGTTTTAATATTCTTTGAAATGATGCTACTTCGTAACACCATCTCAAAGAGGGGAAAAATGTAGACACCTAAATTTGAACACTTGATTTATCCAAATTTATCCCCTTTCATCTAAGCATCCCCTTATTTGCATTAATTAAATAATATTGCTATTATTTACTTGATATCCTTAATTCTGCCAAATCCCTAAGGTGTTTAATTAATAAATAAATACCTTATCTCTTTAATCCTCATTTTCATCAATTGAATTAACTAAATATGCCATTTATTTAATTCCCTTCATGTCACATCCTCCATCATTTTTATCTAATCTTAATCCATCTTCTAATCTCATCATTA
>VDFB02193867.1:622519284-622578014 GCA_007258455.2 Sequoia sempervirens | reverse complement strand
ATCCACTCTCCATAAATAAATAAAATTAATTAATTATTAATGCACGTGCAAATGGACTAAATAAATAAAATAAATAATTTTATTTATTTATGGAGAGTAGATAATGTTGAGAAAACTATGGATAATTAATAATTAAAATAATTATTTAATTTTATAAAAAGGGATAATGGATAATTAAATAATTAATACTAATTTATTTAATTAAATTAGAAGAATAAAGATAATTAGTGACTTAATTAAATAAATAGCCCAACTATATCCATCAATTGAGGAATGCAAATCACACATAACCATGTTTTAGTGCAATCCTAAGAACAATCAACTTTGTTGTAGAAGATGTGAGAAAATCTATGAATAACCTTCTTGCTAACTACCAAAATTAACCCTAACTGCATATCCAGATCATGCAATATGAAGGAATGCAAACCAAAAAGGCAAGAAATAATCGACACAAGAAAAAATATATAGTTTTTGCCTTAGACAAATTCTCTCAACAACATGTAAGTAAAAATAAAAAACACAAAAGAATTTCATCTAACTCCTTGAAAAATGGATAAACAAATCAACAATGTGTAATTGTCTTAACCATGTTCATACCATGCTTCTAGACTATCTTGCTTATACCAATCCCCAGTCTCCATCTATGTCAAACCATCTTTCTCAAATTTTCACACCATTTTGCAGCCTCTTCAATTATATCAATCCATTTGTTATACAAGTATGAAAGGTCATCAAGTTTAACTCAAGTTAACATCAATGAAAACACATTCAAGTTGACACCAATGACAACACATATTACACATATTTCCAATAGGAAAATCATTTGGAGTGACTGTGAGGCAATGTCATGTGTAAAGATGGGCTACAAGGGATTGGAAGCATGATGATTCAATATCATTAGGGACTTTAGATTCTTTTAGGATACGATTTAAGATATTTCTATGACTAGGGGATGTCTGTGAAGCTCCAAAATGGAAATTTGGGCCAATGTTTTCTCAAGGTGATCAAGGAGGTCTTTTATTTTGGGTATTTGAAGTGGAGGGAGTAGGAACTTGGATGGTGAATTTTCCTTGTCAATTAGTTACTATGGACACCTAAAAATTCCTAAGCATATCACACACTGATTTTGATTATTAACACCATTTTCTCTCATAATTCACCTATTTTGTCTTTTTAATTAAATAATGTCCAATTATTTAGTTAAATTCACTTTATTCTTTTATTAATTGAATAATTAGTTTTATTTGATTAATTCATCACCTTCATGCTAATTTCTCCTCTTTTATTAAATAATGACAAATTGTTTAATTAAATGCCATTTTCCCTCCTTGATTAAATAATTCTCAATTATTTAATTAAAACTCTAATTCTTCCAAATTGTACAATTAAATGATTTTCTAAATTGCTTAATTAATTAATTTTCCTCTAATCCTCCAGCTTCCATAAAGAATATTCTCATAGAATATTCCCTTTTCAAACTCAAATTCTTCCCTCCACATGAATAATATCTCCAACATATTTCCTTAAATTTAGGGATATTGTTGAATTCTCATGGATTATGGACCTTTGATTAAATCTTTGATCCACACCTTCATGGATTATTGACCCTTGATCCATTCATTGATCCACACTCACATCCTTAATTCAATTTCATCCCTTGATTACAATTTTGAATTCTCACCTTTGATCAAATTGATATTTCAAAAATCTATAAAAGCCAAGCATTTTTGCATGAAAAAGGGATTCACGACCCTTGTGCAATCTTTCTCTCTTGAATTGTATAACTATTTTTTAGAAAATTGAGAACCCCCATTTTTTGAATCATCCTCATTCATTAACCAATCTTTTTCAACAACATGGATTATGCAAATTTGAGCAATCCACATCTATATCACACCAAATCTGCACTCAATCCACAATGGGATTGGAGGTTTGCTTGCTATTGTATTTAATTGTTTAGAATTTAGATTTCCTTATGTTAATTGGATCATTTTAGAAATGTTTACTAAATTTCATTGACGTATGGATCTTAATTTCGTTAATTTATTGTTTTATTTCTTTAGTTTCATTCTTATTTGATCAATTGAGCTAACCATACGACAGTTACAACATAATAATTTTTTATTTATTTTGATGGTATAGATTTATTAATCAGATTTCTCAATATGACTAACACCATGATCATAGGTGTAAGGAATTTTTTGATGATAGGAATTGTTTATATAATAATATTGTCCTTGAGTGCACTATTGATTATGTATAGGGAAAGGGTTTTGATATATACCCAAGTTTTGATTTAATGAGGTACTTGATGGTCCATATATTTCAATCTCACCTTTATTTAAAAGGTCTTGGATATATTTTTCAATTGTATATATTTTCTTGTGGTATGACCTTTAATACAATGATAATCATAATATTCATCTTATACCATGAAGGATTTGTTTGATTATCATCAAAAGTTTTGGTAAGTGGAAATGCCACCATGTTAGCCTTGACAAGTTGATGAAAAACAACACCAATAGATTCCCCTATGAGTGTAAATGATCTCCTTTTTTGTTCTTGTTTAGGGGTTTTGGATGGAATGATAATGGATGAGATTTGTTGCACATTTTTTATATGTTTTAAATTAGTAACCCCATCTCTAATAAAATCCTTGTTTTCTGCTAAAGAATTTTGATTTATTCATTAAAATTTATTTAGATTTATCATTTTGGTTTGATCCTTTGAATAAAGTTTGATAACCCCTTTTTAAATGAGGGATTTTTCAATTTGTATACCTATTCCAATGAGTTATTTAAAATAAGTGATACATTGAACTTGAAGAAGAAAATCCAAATCTAGATAAAGATTTATGAAAAAGGTATGTATTAAATATATTTCCAATATTGGCCATGGAAACCTACTAGATAAAGCTCTCCAAAGTTGAAGGAACGGTGAAAAAATTTCCCTTTATTTTGGTTAGTGTTCTATAATTCCATAATGGTGAGCTCAAGTTTTATTTTATATAAAAAATGTTTGACATTTTTTTCTATGAAGCCTCCAATGGATGTTATGAACCCCTTAGGTTGGTCCAAGAACCATTCGAGTGATTTCCCACCTAAGCTACTAGGGAATAATTTTAGTAAGTATGCATCTACATGTACTACTTCCTGACTAGCCATGAAGAATACTTTGACATCCTCCCCAAGATCTCCCTTTCCCTTATATTTGTCACACTTAAGAATTTTAAAAGAGATAGGGAATGGGATTTGTGATACCAATAGATCAAATGGATATGGACATTGATACTCAAAGGTATATCATTTCTTATAATTTTCTCCTTGGATTCCCTTAAGGAAATATTTCATGGATTTCCATTATTGATCATGTGATAAACTAGGTGGTGGTGGAGAGGTGTATAGATGATGTTATGTGTTGTATGTCTTAGGAAAAAATTGGTTTTGATGTTTATTGAGATGAATCTTGGAGTTTATGTTGACCTTAGGTTAATTTGGTATGGTCATGGTGGAAATATAGATATGGGAGATTTTTGGATGAGTAATGGGGATAGAAACAAGGTTTATATGGGTATTTTTGGTCTTTGTTTCAAGTGGGATATTTATTATGGATATGACATGATTGGTGGATATGGAATTTTTAACCTCATATTGAAGGGATGTGGATCTATTAGGTGGGACATATACTTGGTATAGAGGATTACCTCTAATGGTGAGGGGTTATTTCCCCCTAACAAGAGTGTTGTAGTCTAAATAAAGTCTGGTATGGTCATGAGTGGGATGAACAAATTCATGATTTGTAGCTAGAATTTTTTAATGAGTAGGATCAAGATGAACTATGTGATCAAGGTTGGAGAATTCACAATCAAGAGGTATTTCCCCCCCCCCAATTCTAGGACTTGTCTAAGGATTGAATCTTTTCTTATTTTAATGAATTTCTCTATGAGATCATGCCCTTGTTTGTATCTAATAAAGTATTAGGATCAATAATGTATTTAGGTTGGTTGGGAATATCATCATCAGTTTCACTATCATCATGTGGAAGTTGATAATTTTGTCCTAAGAAAGAAAACCTTTGTATGAGTGGGTTGACTAGGAAAATGACTTTCTTCCATGTTCTCATGTCTAGTACTTTGTCTTGTGGTGGGAGTCATTAGTCTTGGTTCCAAATTAGATGTAGGAAAGGATGGATGTAGGAGACTTGGTGATCTTATTGGGTTTGTGGTGACTAATCAAAAGGTATTCAAATCCTAATAATGGATGATAGCCTTATATTATGCAATATATTACTTGGAATATGGGAAATAGTGATACATGTGGAATAAATGGATTGGATATGCTAAATTTGGACTTAAATTATAAGTTACACACTTTGATCTCAAGATGGTTTGATGTGATTTTGAATTCAAAATGTATGAATTATTCTAGAGTTTCTAAGGATTAGACAAGGGGCCTTAGGATATCTTAAAGGTCCCAAAAGATGGATTAAATGATGATTTGACTAAGAGATCTAAAGATGACACCTTCAACTATGTCCAAGGATTGATTTTGATGATGATAAGATGTAGACAATAAAGTTGGTGTGAATGGTGGAATGATCAAGGATACCCTAATGTGTTCAAAGATTTTGGATGTGACTCAGATATTACTAAGGTTATGACCATGTAGACAATGAGTAACAAAGGGATATGTACTTGCACTCAAAGGTATCTTGTGAATGGTTGGATAATAGGAAAAATCAAAATATGGACCCTCCCATGGATACAATAGACCTCATTGATATATGGGGTAAACCAAACGATTGGGACCCTCCTCCTCCCCCATTTGCTACTATTTTTTTTTCTTATTGGATAGTATTTATGTTTTATTATCTAGGTGTTAGCGCAATATGGAATTTTGGGGTGTGATTTCATATCCACCCACATTTTTTGTGAATGTGTGTAATATTATTTTTATAAATGATAAATCAAGCACTTATTCATCAAAAAAATATACATGTATAATGTATGAAGGACTAAGGGTGTGATTAGTTTGGGAAATTATGAAATGGAGAAGGTATTTGTTTGATGTGGGAGATGGATGAAAAAAATTCATAAGACTTAGACAATATGGGCATAAGGATATGGGATATGAACCAAGAATTGTGATTTGGAAAAAATAAACTAAGTGTGTGGTAATGTTTGGATTATGGTTCATGTACTATGGGTTTTGGTGATGAGACCAATGAATAATATATCGAGCATTGAGGTAATGGTTATCATAGATTTGGTTTCATAATTTTGTATTTCAAAGGATACTGATTGGAAAATATTGTCAAACAGGCAAATAGGCTTTAAATACTTGACTTGAATCAAACTTGGTGTAAAAGGATTACAAACAAGCACTTGGTATATCCAACACACAAACAAGAAGAAACAAAAATGCCTAAAATTATTTAATAAAATGTGTGACTCTTGGTGCAAGCCCACAATTAAATTAATGCATTAATAATATCTACATGTGTATGGATAGCTAGGGTATGTATGGTCATGCACCATCAATACATTCCTTACCTTGGAGGACAAAGCCTTGCCCAAGGTTAGCTCTATCTCAACACATGGAAGTACATTGCCAATAACTTTATGGTATGATACACATCCCTTGCACCACACTAAAAGATAGTTGATGAGTCTTAAACTAGGCTATACAAGGATTTTATAAGGAATCTTTTATATGAAACAATGACATGTGAGACTCAATCCATGAGTTTGAAAGTGAAAAAAATTCAAAAAACTTAGAGAAGAGGGTAAACCACCCACCTCCTTCACTTCGCCAAGTTATAAATTTCTTGGGGGCTTAGCCCAAATGAAAAAGTCACAACTCCTAAAAGGCGTGTCTTTCAATTTACCCCTACTATTTATACTCTTCTAGAACACTAGAGTTGAGGTCATCCCTTGTGGTGATAAAATCCCCAATAAGAATCCCTAAAAAGAAAAGAAAAAAGATAACAATTACTTCTAATCCTCAATATCACCCTATGGTGCAAGAGGAGAGCATATGTAAGTGTACCTTGGGTTTAAAATACACACATAAATGTTTAATCCAAATAAAAATATGTAGGTGGGGGTTCCAATGCACTGGACATGAAAAAAAAACAAAGGATGCCAAATAAAGCAGCCTCAAGAAAAAGATAAAAATGAGTTCCACAAAAACCAAATAAATTTACATAAGTCTGGCCATGTTTTGCTCACCCCAAAAGTTTATCGCACATGAAACCAGTTTACCAAGAAAAATGAAATCTTATTAGTATTTTTTTTATTAAATTAAATAAAACATTGAAAAAAGGTGAAATACTACTGTAATTATATGACCAAATGAAGTTTCAGAATAAAAAAGTTGACTTTGAATGAATTTACTTAAAATTTGGAGATTTTTTTTTCAAATTTTACCTTCACCATTATGTGCATCTTTGAGCCAACTTTCAAATGCCTATGAAATTTAGAAAATCTAATTCAAAAATAAAAAATTATGATGATTTGAGTGTAGGGTAATTTTTTGAAAGTTTCAATAGGATAGGGAAAGGGATAAATCCCTTGTTAGCCAGCCCTTGGTCACCTAGGTTACCACCAACCAAATGTTGAGGGGCTTCCATTGCCTAGGGGTGGAAGTTTATCCCTTATGGGCTAATTGTGATTGAAGGCTTAATGACAATGTGACTAAAGTGAAAAATTGTAGCTCAACCCCTAGTCATGCATATGACCATAGGGCTTAAGGTGGAAAAAAATAAATTACTGACCCACTAGCAATGCTATAGAATCCACTTGACTTGTGTGAATCTCAATTGATATATTAAAACATTTTTTAATAGATTTTTAAATGAAACAAATTTAAGTGTAGGAAAAAATTCCATCATCTAGATGTCAAAGAGTATGAATTATACATTATAACATATTTTAAAAATAGTTAAGCACAATGTAATTTGTAGCCAATGACAATTGAACAAGTTATTAAAATCAAGGTATTTTTTGTGGATTCTAACAAAATTGTCAAAAAGTTAAAACTCACTCCAAACAAAATTTTTAATTTGGAGATGGAAATTAAAACCTGTTTAATATGTATACCTCAATGAAAATATCAATTTGAGTATATATACGTAAACCCTCATGTCTTCTATGTTGTGGGGATATACTCAAAACATATAAATCATAGCCTATGATATGAAATATAAATATGTTTAATTAAATATACCTTAGGTCCTATAGATATATACCTACAAATTTGTAGCGTATGTTCTTCCTGTAGTTTTTCATGTATACCTCTTGTGTATATGTTAGAACAAGTTGTATATATGCTAAGAAAAAATATGCATATATAAAACAAAAGATTATATATACTACTTGTCCATGCATTGTGTATACTTCCTTTCAACTACAAAAGCATACAAATCTCTCCATATGGTATAGATTGTACATATGCACAAAATCTGTATAGTTGTACATAATTTTGTACAACAAGACATGCAACCTGCACATCAAAAAATTGAAATTTTTTCTATAACAAAAAACACCAAGTATTGTATATTAAAATTTATTTCTTGGTTGCTCTAGACTCAATGGTGCACTTTTTTTTACTCCCAAATGCACCTATGATAAGTTGATACCTAAAGTCAGCTCAAAAACTTTACAAAACTAGTTACTTAAAAACCACAACAAAGCACAAATAGATAAAATGGAGTTAGATAAGGAGACAAGTTCCCAACATAGTTGTTAGAATTAGGATCTTAGGATTCTAATCATTATAAATAAAATATAAAATAAAGAGAAAATGAAAAATATACAAGCATATATTTTGCACATTACACAATATATACATGGGGAAAACCCTTTTGGTAAAAACCTCCATAAAGCATCATTTTATTAAAACACTTACAAAGATAGTCATTAAATAAATAGATTGAACTTGGAAATACTCATCAACATACTTCCACATGGCCAATAATACCTCTTGTGCATAGTGATATAATTCACTATAAATATCCAAATTCACACTCTCTCTTGAATACGAGAGAACCTCCTTAAACATTGGAGAAAGGGTGGCATAATTCTTGAAGGGGTATTAGTCACACATATTCAACAACCACCATTCATAAATAATTAGTAATCTAATATTATTAAGACTACAATTATTTCAAATGGGATATGCTTAATACGCATTTAATATATGAGGTTTTATAACCTTATATTAGTTCACAATATATAAATGTTATGTGTATACCCCTAATAAAATTATGTTCTAACACCCCCTTAATGTTAATAGGGAGCATCACATATCAGTTTCCATAAAAGAAAAAAATGAAGTACCTCAATAATGCAGGTCTTCTTTGATAGCGATAAACAGGGACACAAATATATGCCAAGATGAAAACCATGTATTCCAAACTACATGATAGTTATCTTGACATAATTTACAATCCTAATGTTTTAAAAAAGATGCTATGAGATCTTATAAAAAAATATTGGAGCCTGAGCCTCCTCAAATTAGCCTTACCCTGCGTTCATTACATAGTGCCCATAGAACTTAATACAATGCTTTTATAATTGGAATATTTATAGAGAGAATAAATTCAGTAGATGCTTGTAGGACTTATACATATAATATGCTCATAGGACTTAATATAATATGCCCATAGGAATTAATATAATATGCTCATAATAAGTAATATAATGTACCCATATGAATTAATAAAATGCATAGAGGCCTTGTGTTATTCCTCTTAGGTCTTACATCCAAGGTTTTATCCATCTTGAGCTATTAAAATGCTTTCATGTCTTATTTTATTCCTAAGGTCTTATATCTAAAGGTGTCAATGTTATGCACACTCCCCTTCAATAGAAACTTTGTATAGCCAAGTGCTAAATTGAATTTGGAGAATATTATTCATAAAGGTCCTATGTTATGCCCATTAGGTCTTACATCTATAATTTAGCCACTAGATTGTGTCATAGACATGCACACTCCCCCTAAATGACATCATATTAAAGCCAATTATTATACAAAGTTTTTGATATGTGATGGCTAAGATTCCAATTTATTTCTTCTTGATTGCAGATGCCATTATATATTTAGATGACTATAATGGGAGAGAACTTTTATGATGGAATACTATTGCTTGAGTGAAGTGCTCATGATCTTCAATGTTCTTTTCTCTCTCTTATTTTTTGAAAAAAAATTTCTTTGGTAAGAGTAACTCTAGTTGCCATATATTAAGGCAGTACTTTTACTAGTACCAAGATGAAACTCTATTATAAATCTTCAATGCCACATTGATTTTTTGGAGCTACTTATGTATTTAGCCTTTTGATAAAAACCATAGAAGATATTGTTTTTAAGTATTATGAACTATACATGGAATAACACCTCCACCATTTATTTTAAAGACATAGTCTATGGTATATTTTCTATTAATAGAATCCCCATAATATTTATTAACACAATAATCAAATAAAGTTGATTCTTGGTATATGAATAATAAATATCATGATTAATTATATGCATTTGTCATTTACCAATGAGAATATAATATTCTTCACAATTTATAGAATATAGTCAATTTGATTGTAGATAAGATGATGATCATTAACAAGGAGATCATATGATTTTCCCATAAACACAAGTATGAATAAATTTTCATGTCTCTTTTAAGAAAAAATAGTTAGACTACTAAACATATAGTAATGATCTATAAGAAATTGAAGAAATAGGTGAGCTACCCTTTCCAGGCTTGCTCCTCAAATAGTTTAGTAGGGTGATAGCCACCCATTATAAGTAGGTGCTTTATACTTGAGAAATTTAGAAGATTGAAGATATTTAAAAAGTATTAAAAATAACCATTTGATGGCTATAAAATATATAATAATTTTTTTTTCTTCATATACTATCAAAATACTAGTACGCCTAGTTTAGTAATATGATGTTATTTTTTAGAGTTGCATCTAAAATATTTGGCTATATAATCTTCTCCATAACACTCTTATAACTTTGGTAAGATGAATTTTAGTTAGTCCCGTATATTTTAGTTGCTTAAGCATTTGAGATTTTTGTTCTCATATTCTCATTTGTATTTTATAAATATGACACTTGGGCAACATGTAATTGTATTTATGAATTATTCTAGTGTTTTAGTTTGAATTTTAAAGATAGATACGATATTTATGAGATCAATTATGATTTATTATACATGTGTTCAAAGTGGGAAGTTACCCCTAAAATTTCACAAGTACTATGTGAAGCAACATTATGCCATAATATTAATGTTATTATTATACAAGAGAGCACTAGTGACTCATTGGAGATATCACTTGGTTGGCTCCTAGTTTAGAGGGCACAAAAAAATGTGGTGCATGGCATAATTTTACAAGATAAATCTCACATACATGTGCTTTTCATGTAAAAAAAAATACACGATTTAAATGGCATTGTATAATGTTCTTCCACATCTTTCAAAATGTCATGCCACTATGATTTTAGATTACAATGACACAATTTTGTGACATTCAAACAAGTGCCTTGTGGCTCTATATATGAATCAAGAACATTAGTTTGTCAATCTCAATTTGGATTTGAGATTTGAGAGATAATAAAAATGTACAAATATTGATGATGCAAAGTTCATTCTATTGTTGGATTTGGTAGAGATTTATGAAATTATCATTAAGAAGGAAGTCAATGATTGATTCCATTTAAAGGAGCTTAGACTTGATGTGAATACCACCCTTTTTTAAGCTCCTCTATTACAAAAGCTAAATAGAGATTTTATACTTAATCATGTGTATTGTCAAAATCAAATAAATAAAATATATCATGTTTTAGATTTTAATTAATTTAATGTGGTTACACTTAGAAAAGAAGAAGAAAATATTTCAGGGAATTATTGTAGTCTATAGGTAGATGACTTGGAGAACTTTTGCATACATAGTTAAATTTTGGCAATTTTTTTGAAATTGCTCAAAAAATTGGAAGGAATCTCGTTATAATTTCTATATTCCATTTTGGAAAGAATTTTTTTTCAAAAATATGGAAATTACCACATGTTATAAATAGTTGATTGTTCAAATTGTATAAATTAATCATTTTAATTTATTCAATGGGTTACCATTAAATACTTAATAAATTTTGGAGAGGTGTAAGACATGATTTAAGTGCCCTTTTTTCCTTTACCTCTTGGTTTTTTCTACTATTCATGGAGAAAACCATGAATATTAAGCTCCTTTCTACATAAAACTATCACACATGATCTAATGGACTTTGGAAAATGTTAAATGAAAAACCATTTGAATTCACTAAGGACTTAAAAAAAACCTCAACATGTAGGAACAAATTAGATGAAGTCATGTGGATCATAGTATTGCATGTATATGATAATCTGTGTTGAAAAAAGTATGGGACAAACTTTGTGGATTATATGATACAACTAATGAGTTATGAATCTTGCAAAAAGAGAAATATTTGACATCAATATCTCTAGATGATTTTTTCACAATTGAAATGATGTGAACATGACAAAATTATAAGGAATAGTTCTTCTTAATTCTATCAAAATTGAAGGGTTTATTTTTTTTAAAATCATCTAATTTCTATCCCACAAAGGTTTCCTTGAGGAAGAACTTAGGATTCCCACCTTTGATCTATTTTGTGAGTGTCTTAGTAGGGAGAAACTTAATTTAATTCATATGGACGTAGTTCCTAGTTTTAATATCCAAGCTTTGATGACTCAATCTTCCAAGGGTAGAGATGATAATAAGAAGAAGCTTGAGATATAATCTACTTTAGGTAGTGATTATCCCTCCAAATAAAAATAATAATAATAGCCACAAGTTCACTCCTTCAACTTCTTCCTAGTCTGGTGACTCTATCTCTAAGATGACAAAGAAGAAAGGTGGCACATGCATTTTCTGTAGCATTCCTGGTCATGATGAGTCTCATTGCCTTAAAATTTTTGAGGCATTATATGAGGTAATGTTGTGACACAATATTTATATCTGTAAGTCATATTCCACATGCAAATGGGAAATCTCTTTCTGCATGAAGTTTTTAATCATCTACATTTATAGCTAAATACTTGATTCAAGTGGTTCACATCATATGATCAGTTCACATGATTTAATTAAGTATATTTCTAATAGTAGTACTTCTCATATTGTAGTGGGAAACTATTACCAGATTCTAGCTTTAGGAAAAAAACACTATTTGATTGCAAGATGGTTGCATTGAGGATGTTCTTTTCATTCCTTAGATTTATGTTAACCTTCTCTCCATATACTAGATTTTTAATTCTATGGCTTGGAAGAGAGTTGATCTTATTCGCCATGATGTGGTTATTCAATGCCTAGGATCTTGATAAGGTTTTTGCTTCAACGTGAGTTGATCACGAGTTCTATTTTTACATGTTTGATGGGTTTGAGTCTTCATCAATATCACATTTTACAGAATAGGTGGATTCATTGAGCAATATTTGATATGTTTTTTCATTAAAACTATAAGAATATTTAGCAGTTGAGCACACAAGATTAGGTGGTTGGTATTCCTAGTATTTCATGTATAGAGAGAGTTTTTTGATGTTGTTTTCCTAGTAAACATCATAAGGATCCATTTTCTAAGGGTAAGGCCACTTGTACTAAGGTTCCCTTGGAGTTGGTCCATAGTGATCTTATGCCATTTTTTAACTCTATTTTAGGGGCTAGACATTGTTTAGTCTCAAGATGGTTGGATTGAGGATGTTCATATTTCTAATATTTTTAATAACCTTCTTTCCATATATCAAATTTATAATTTAATAGATGGGAAGAGAGTTGATCTTACTTCTTGTGATGTGGTTAGTCAATTGCTACAAGATATTGATATTTTTTTAGTTCAAGGTCAGTTGATCATGAGTCTCATTTTTAAATGTTTGATGGATTTGAGTCTTCATGAGGATCATCCCTTATAGCATATGTTGATTCATTGTTCAATATTTGACATGAATATTTTTTTCATTTAAGCTTCAAGTATCTTTAGCAATTGAGCACACAAGATTTGGTAGTTGGTATTCCTAGAATTTCATGTACAAAAAGAGTTTGTTGAGGCTTTGCCCCTAGTGAACATCATCAACATCATTTTCCTAAGGGTAAATTCACTTGTTTTAAGGAGACCTTATATATTTTTTAATAGTCATCTAATGCAATTTTTCATTCTATTTTTAGATTTTAATTTTTTTTAATGTGATTACACTTAGAAAAGAAGAAGAAAACATTTCATGGAATTATTGTAGTCTATAGATGACTTGGATATCTCTACGATGTAGTGAGACTATTTCACTAAATGAAACAAATAGATCTCTAATGTTGAAATTTATTATTCCTAAGCCTGTCAAAGCACAAACCTTCAAAATAAAAAATTGGGATCTTTATCCCCTCTTTCCCTCTGACATTAGTTGTGACAATTTATATTATTAGCAAGGAAGTAAATCAAAATAGGTAAATTTGAAAGTTAGCGAGATATTTTTTGTGGTAGAGACAACAAAAAAAAAAGGGAAGAACATTTTGTGTAATAGGGGAGATGACCCAATACGTGAGAATCTTTTATAGTTGTTATAACATTTGTTGATTTAATGCCAATATTTTTAACAATATTGGACCAATAGTTGTGACTTAAAGTTGTTATTGTTGATAATGACTATCCATAATTGAATGAAATGTATTCCTTAGATCTAAAAAAATAAAATTTCATGTGATGCCACATCAACGTACCAATAAAACATGACTTAATGCACAACAATTGATCTCACTTTTTTTTGGGCCTTTTTGGGCACTTTGACAAAAAACATGCAGGGGACTTGCCAAGTAAGATGTTGTAAGAAATTGAGAGTGGTTTGAAATTTCCATGTAGAATTTTGAGAAGCACAAAATTTGTGTGCTCAACTACTGGATCCTCTCCCCTAGTCATTTTTTCTAAGAAAATAAGAGAATGCTACTGTAGCAGTAGTGTATGAAGAACAAATGATAGGTGGTGTAGGAGTTTTTGTGAAAAATAGACATATCTAGAGGTGAAGAGAATACAAAGCACTTACAACTACTTCAAATAGTTGTAAGAAATTTGTTTGTAATATGTTTGTAAATATTATTCTAGTTAAATGAAAATATGTTTTCCATGTTTCTCTGAACAATGTTATTCCTCCAATGGTCTCCATAATGATTGTTTTGTTTTGTTTTGTTGTATTAAAGCTGTAATCTCCACCTACAAATGGGATTTTAATCCCTTCATCTAGTTTGTTCATTTCTTAATGATAAAGCATGCCTCTATTATATCTAGCATTTTAGAAGGTACTATGATAAGAATATTTAGTATATAAAAGAAACTTTATTCATGCAAAATATGAAAGAATAGATTGTTAGGTATGAAATGAAAACTTGCAGCCTCTAACAGTTATGAATGGAAATTGTTAAGTATTGTGAAGGCAATTTCAAGGTTTCAAGTGGAGGAGTTTACACATTAGATTTGTATGCTTTCTAAAGCCATCAAAAAAATATTTTTGTCAACCATCGAAAATAAAATCAACCAAGTATTTTTTTTGTGAATACAACTTGATAAATTTAGGAATCACATAGGTGACTCTATCTCGCCATAGGATTATTCTTGGGTTGCATTATTTATGAAATTCGAGGAGAATGGACTTTAATCATCCCTATTAAAACTAAAGTGGTTGTATCAATTGCTAACACCAATGTGAATTGTCCTTATGGAAGGAAGGTTCTCAATAATTTCTTGGCATGCCTAAATGCATAAGTAGACCATAGTTGATTTTATATAAAGGTATAAGAAAATCAAAATCTTCCATTTCAAGACATGTTAATCACCTATAGTAGTGATGTGCAATCCCTCAACATTTTTTTTCTAACATAAATTAGATTATTTTTTTTCTTTGATGAATAGGCATGCATCTATATTAAATATTAAGATAGAAATACATTTTCACAAGAAAAAGTGGGTGGTAAAAAGGCACACCCTGAGAGTCATATGGGTAGATCGCAAAAGGTCAGATTCACTTGGGCCAAGCCCAGAAAGCAATAAACATTACAAAAATGAAAACATAAAAGGCCATTAGGTGGACACAACAATGCCAATAGTGGGAAGAGGGTCCTTGTCATCTTGTTTCTTTCCCCATACATCAACAGGGCTTGGAGTGACATCAGGAGGACCTCAACCATCGTCATCTTCTTTTTATTTATCCTCGTGTCTAGGCAAGATTGCTAAGTCTAGATGTGGGAGCCATTTCGTAGTATCCAACTAACCAGAACTGCTACTAGGAGCATTATCAGTGGGCCACCCAGAAGTTCCACCGCCGCCCCCTGCCACCCCTCTAGAGGGCCACCCTAGGTCAACTCGCAGAGGAGGAGAACACAACCATTGAGGAGGGTGGGAGCCATGATGAGGAGGAGCTTGAGAGCAGGGGCAAGTAGATCCACTCCATTGTCAGCCCTGTGGGGGCAACCAGCTGCTCAAAGAGGTAGGTGAAGAGGGAACCCAAGCCACAGTGAAAGGGGAACTACCCTGGTGGTCCAAAAGCACCTAGAGGTGAGAGACTTCAAGCGTAACTTTATTCGCTTGCACTTGAATCTACAAAAGAACATTGGAACAAATAATTGCTTTAGAGTATAAAGATACATATTTATCAATCTGGCTATTAGAAAATATGCAGGAATTTCTATCTTTCCAAATACTGAAGAGGATTTCCACCCTGAAAGTGTGCAAAATTTGGGTATACTTTGTGGGAAGCCTGGGTGAATCGCCCAACAAAATCATGTGCCAAGAAAACAACTTTGGCCTAAATGACTGAAAAAAGTCATGAATCCAATTCCACAATTGCTAAGATCTGATACAAAACTATAAAAGATGCTTAAACGACTCTACCTACCCACAGAATAGGCAACAAGGGTCCTAGACCCCCAAGTGGACAAGCTGAGACCCCATAGGTAAGCCTTGGAAAAGAATACACTAGGAAAAGTGGGCGAGCTTTGGGTCAACACTTGCAAACCAAGTGGAAGAGAATCTTTTATGCCAAATAGAAATAGAAGGCTAGAGATGTCACTACTGGTTCAAACTATCAACCATAGGAAAATGAGCCAAAAGCCACAGATAACCAACCCCAGGCTTGTAGTTCCTGAAAGGGGTGTCTAGGTACCACTTCTAGTCCCTCCACCAGGGCTTGGTGGCATGAATACCCACCTTATGAAGCATGTCATCTAGATGGCATTCACTAGACCATCATAAGTGTCATGGTCCTAGTTTTGAAGCCTGCAATGAGCACAAAAATCCTCCCATGGAATGATATGCATCGTGGGTCTGTGAAACATGTATTGCAAGGTCTAAATATCTTTCTTGTGAAATCTTAGGGCCTTAAGCCAAGGTGACTTGGCCAGAGGCTAACCATTACTGGAAAAAAGAGGTTACCACCGTGCATGTTCTATTGATTGAGTGAATGCCCATCATGAAAACTAGAGCTAGACCAGTGGAGCCAAGACTTAACTACCTCCCACGCTCACCAAATGCTCTTTTTCATGAAAGTTCCCATAATTTGGATTGGTTCCCTCATAACTATAAGGGTTTGAAAGCTAATTCCCTTCTAGGCCAGTCTGTGTGTTGGAAATCTAGACTAATGAATGTTTGAGGAGAATTTTCTAAACCTCATCACCAATAAGTGCTTTGATAATCCATTTGACACAAAGAGAAATCCCTTGCCATTGAGTGGAGAGAAATCCAAGCCCTCTAGAGTCTGGGCAGGCAACAAAACTCCCAAGCAATGCAATGAAACCCTCGGTGCATCTCATAAGAGGCCCAAAGAAAGTCATGTAGAAGCTTTTCAATATTAGCATAAGCAGCCTTTGAGGGAGCCCAACAAGAAGAAAAGTAAACATGCATAGCTGCCAACACCTTAGAACAATTCTGGAATTTACTGGCCAGAAAGAGAGGCTTGGTAATCCAGTAAGCAAGTTTCTGCTTGATTTGAGAAAGAACCGCTTGCCAAAGATCTGTGAGAGAATCTTGGAATACAAAAGGAATGCCCTGAAATTGAAAGATTTCATCTAGACCAATCCACTTCCAGCCATAGTGTTGAATCCATTGAGGATTGGGTAGGATAGACTATTTGTAACATAAGGTTTTATGCCATTGAATGGCAGAGCCAAAGGAAAGGTAGAAAGTCTCAAGGAAATCCAAAGTAGCTTTGACATTTCTTTCCTCTTGCAGAAGGGTGAGAAAATAATCATCGACAAAGTGGCCATTGACCAACTCGGCTGGAAAATCAGGTAAAGAAATGCCATGAACCCGCCTCTAGGAAACAACATGAGCCAACAAGTATCCAAACCCTTTAGTAGCAACCAAATAAAGTGAGGGGTGAGTGAGCAACCCTGGCGATGGAACATAACAAACCAAAGGAAGGGGATTGGTAGTCATTAATGGTGATGCATAGACTAACTTAAATCTCAATTATATCAACTCAAATATTTTAACTATTTTGTAAGTGAATGTTATATAAGTATCATTCTAGATAGGCTTGCATTTTGTGGCATATAATTGAGTTTTGGGGTTTATGGATTTGGGTGCATAAAATATCTTGGATGAATCCCTTTATGAGTGAAGGAATACATGAAATAGGTCACATCACTTAGAAGATAAATATGTACTTCTTTATGTGGTATGTGAAAGTACTCATTTTTAGTCTATAGGTTATAGACATTATAGAGAGAGTTATATGTACTTGTTGAATAGACATGTAAAAGGGTTCTTCTATATTGTTAATGTATGAATTATTATAACATAATATGATTTTATAATAATATTAATATATTCATGGATCATTTTTAATGATTGTAAGATTATGTGATAATTTTTTTAAACAATATTTTTCTCTTCTATAAGCCAGTTTATCAAAAAAATTGTTAAATTATTTATGATAGTTATTTTTCTAGAGAGAGAATGGATGGTCATGTCTAATTTTTTCTTACAAGTATACAATTTTAGAGAATATTCAATTTCCTTCTCTCTTGATGAGTTTAAATTGACATAATGATAATAAAAAATGATTTTAAATTTCCTAGTATATAAAATGTAATTAAATACTATTGTTTTCATATAGACCATATGAAAGATGAGTTTCCATGAGGATAATTCCCAATTTGACGAGCAAAAAGTCTTTTATTTTAATAATATGTCTATGCTTGTCAAAGTCAAACTTTCTTTCAAATATAGATATAAAATCTTTGCCTCTTAGGGTGCAAGCTCAAATATTTGCTTTTATGAAGCAAATTTGTCTTGTAATCATGTTGCTCAACTAGTATAATTATCTTCTTTGATGTAAAATGAGATACATTTCTTCCTTAAAAAATAGATTAGCAAGGAAGAACTATGAGGTTTACAAGGATTTGTGGTATTGATTGTAAGTGTGATAGGGCGAATTTAAGTGTTAGAATATGAGCAACAAACAAAAGAGAGCAAATAACACTAAAAACACTCTACACCTCAAGATTAGCCTAGTTGGATCCAATATAAAATAAAATGCAACTTTTTACCTTGTCTCGAATTGATCCTTTGGTTGGCCCTTCAATCTTTGGTGTTGTATGCTCCTTGGATGGCAAGAGATGCAAGCTATAAGATGGATGGAAAATGGATGAAAGTGGATGCAAGCATGAAAAATGACTAAGAATGGATTGAGAAATTTTTTTGCAAGAGTTTGGCTAGCATGAATGGTCTCTCCCCAAAATGAGAGAAAAAAGGGGGTATTTATAGAGAATTTGGAATTATCTAGAGAAATGGATAATCAAGATTGAGCCACCAAGATCAAGATGTAGGGCCAAGGTGAGTTGAGAACTCACAAGCCCTCACATCTTGACATGTGACATGTGAAGTGGCTTGAAATAGGTGATGTGTATATGAGGTAGAAGGATAGTACATGACATGGAGGAGGTATATAGTACTTTGGGATTTGGACAATATCTCCTCATAAAGGAGGTCCTTGTCCCCATGTGGGTGAGAGGATATGTGGGGAATTAAAAATTCCTCAAATATTCTCATGGGGATGAGAGAAGGAATTTAAAATTCATTTAAATGCATTGGGGGATTAAATGTGAATTAAAAATTCACATGGGGAATGGAGTGCCTTCTCAAAAGGAGAAAACATTTAATAGGGTTGACTCATATAAGTGATTAAGGTTGTGTTTGAAGTACTTGATTAGACTAATTAATGACATGTTAAAAGCAAGTTAGATTTCACATGTGACTTGATGTGACAAGTCAAAGATCACATGGGGAAGAGAAAAATGAATTTAATATTCCTTGGAAGGATAAAAGGAATTAAAAATTCATTGAGATGTTGATTAGGCTAGTTAGTGAAGGATTAGAGGAGGTTTAGGTGGCTAAGAGAGATTAGAGGCCAACTTGCAAAAGTTGAAGGATGTGACACATCCTAATCAAGGATTAGTCATGTGCACATCCTAATGATGAGATTAGAAGATGGATTAGGATTAGATAAAAATGATGGAGGATGTGACATGAAGGGAATTAAATAAATAAAATATTTATTTAATTCAATTGATGAAAAGGAGGATTAAAGAGATAAGGTATTTATTTATTAATTAAATACCTTAAGGATTTGGCAGAATTAAGGATATTAATTAAATAATAGTGATATTACTTAATTAATGAAAATAAGGGGATGCTTAGATGAAAGGGGATCGATTTGGATAAATCAAGTGTACAAATTTAGGTGTCTACAGTAAGATGTGTAAAAGAAGCCAAAGTGACAATGATGAGGTAGATGGCATTGGGTTGCATGGGGAGTAGCCTATAGTTAGAGACCAATGACAAGGGATTATAAGATGGGATGAGGAGAAGGAGATCAGGATTGGGAGATGAAAAGGATTGATTTGATGGAATGAATGATGTCTCCAAGGACTGTATCACAAAGCAAGATAGATTCCTCCACTCTAGATATGTCATGTGCGAGGAGGCACGAAGGATGCAATAGAGAAGGATAGGAAAATAAAGGAGCTAGATGGATGAAGATAGGATGCATGGATAAGGAAGGTAGATTGAAGGTAGCATGATGGGTGGATAAGGAAGGTAGATGAGTGTGAATGAGGATTAGGATAGTGTGCAGATGAGGGAAATGTATGCTAAGAGGTGTCCAAAGTATGTTTATATGTTTTCCCCTACTGTTATCAAGATCACAAGGAGGATGGAAGGTTTGGGATAAATGAGATATGCCAAACAAGATGTGTAAGATAGGTAGGATGGAGGGGATGAACGAAAAGGATGTATAGGAGGAAGATGGGTGCATAGCTGGAAGCATAGCGGATGGAGGCAATGCATATTAGGAAGCTGCCCGCATGTGCAGATGGGAATTTACGCATGATGCCTGTTTGCCAGGTTTTCATCATGGTACCTATCCAAGGTGCTTGTTTGCCAAGTTTTCACCATTGGACAGATTATTTCTCTTTACTATTTTATTTTTTTTATTTTTCTATTTTTGGATTTTTTGACTTTTGGATTTTTTGACTTTTGGATTTTGGCTTTTGGATTTTGGCTGGATTTTGGATTTGGATAGCATGTAAGGAGATGGATAAGGATAGGGAGGCTTAATAAGTGGATTTAGAAGACATGTGATAAGGATATGGATGAAGGACTCAAGCATCCAATTCCATACGAGCTATTAAGAGCTCATGTTCGAACCAAATGTTGGATGTTGGTACAATCTTATTAGGAGAAATGGATTATGCAAGAGGATGAATTAGGGGGATTGGATGGGGGAGATATGTGGGGTAATGGATGGGATTCTAAAAAGGGGATGGATAGAATGATGGGGTGGATGTGTGATGGGGAGATGTGTTCAAGGCCAACATTGGCACATGTGGGGGTGGATGTGAAAAGATAAGAGGATTAATGGATGGATAATGTGGGGATAATGGAGGAGATGGAATAGTGAATTTTGGGACATAGGGACCCAAAACAGTTTTAGGAGAGGGTGGATGAAAATGATTAGCTTTTGGATGAGCAATGTTGGAGGTTGTTACAAATTTTTCATTTGAAGGCATTGCATCTTTTTTCTTTGGGATCCATATGCTTTTGATCTTTGCTTTGGTGGGCCTTTATGGCCTATGGATTTGATTTGGATTTAGATTTTTCTTCTCTTCACCATGTCTTTTAGAGGGGACATGGGGAGCTTTAGATTCATGTAGATGTTTGGATTTATGTCTTTTTGCTTTAGTATCCAAAGTGCTTTTGATAGAAATGGGATGGGTGCAAGGATATGGGTGATGTGGAGCAATGGAGGTAGGATTATGAGGATTACATGTAGATGGAAAATGAGTAGGTATGTGCCTTTGTTGATCCTGATTAGGATGTTTATGATGGATGACATGGATAGGTGTTGGATGGATGAAAGGATGAGATGGAGGAGGTGATCTTGGGATATACAGACCCAAATCATACAGAGTGGGTGGAGGGACATAAGAACCCAAGATGGATGGAGTGGATGGAGGATGGGAGATGGGATGTAAGGACCCAAAATGGATGGAGAAGCTGAAGGAGGAATATGGACGGTTGTTTTGAGGTGATACAATAGAGGAGGAGGGATGGCAACATATGACACCGGGCGGAGCGAAGGGGAAGGTTTCAGAATTTCTTTTGGAAAAGGCTCGTTGAGGACGCCTAGAGATTGTACCAACATTTTTGGATTGCGAGTCGTGAGTAGTACATCCAAGACCTTGCAGATACAAATTTTCTTTAACTTGGATGGGCTCTATAATACCTTGCTCATGAAGGCCTAAACCTTTCCTTGATAGTTCATGTTCTTTTGAGCATGATCCATGATAGGGATTTGTGTTTATTTGAAAACATGACGAAGTCCTATATTAGGTGGAGGATGATGGGTGGTAAATACACTATTTTTCTTCTCATAAGGAGGCCACCATGGAAGAATGGAGTACCATGGGATATGCAAGCAATGTGGGGATAGTAGTTTTAGATGATGATGGGGGATCATAAGAGGGAGATGATGGGGTAGTAGCATTTGGATGGGTGGTATCAAGAGAGGGATTAGGGAATATGATAGGATTTGGATTTGTGGTAGCGGGCTCATGCGATGGAGATGGAGATGGAGATGGAGCGGTGGAAGCTTGCATGACAAGGGGATCATGGGATGGAATGGATGGGGGACTGTGATCTTGAGGTGGACTAGATGGGATGGCAGGATCTTGATCTAGAGAAGGGGATATGTTGGCATGCTTTGGATTAGACTCTTGGCATGACTCCTCTTGTGTGGATGGCAGGATGACAGAGTGTTGGAGAGACTCTTCAAGTTGGGGAGATTGAAGGATGGAGGATCTCGGGATGCAACAATGAATGGATTTTAGTGACACCAGGAGTGAGAAGTGGATTGATTTGGGTGTCGCTTTGCCCTACAACTCTGGAGTAGGAGGTGGGTGTTCAATGGATTCAGTAGATGTGATGGTAGGAGATGGGGGCTCAGTGGATTCAGAGGATGCGATGGTTTCAATGGTTTGAGTGGTGCGAGGGGTGGTATCATCAATGATAGGTGTTGGGTGGAGAAGGGCCTCGCCACTAATGATCATGGATGATGGGTTGGGATGGCACAATTCCCCAACTTCAAGGTGTGGATTGGGAGATGTCTTCTTTGTTATAAGTCCTTGGAGACCTGCACCAGGGGCCGAGATGGTAGAGTGGATGAGGGATTGGCGGATTAGTGGATTAGAATGGACAAGGATGGGGAATGGATGGATGTGGAAGATTGGGAATAGATGGAGGAAGATGAATGGAAGGAAGGAATGGGATTGAAGGGTGGATGGATGGAGTGGTGGATGGAAATGGAAGGATGGATGGGGAATGGATGGTGGAGGAAGGATGGATGGAATGGATTGCTGATAAGAGGATGATGTAGGATGAAGAATATGACATATGATACTTCGTCAAAGCTGCAGCATAAGCGATACTGAATTAGCATGGATGAAGACATAACGTCATAACTCGAAGGGATGATTGGATTTTGGAAAGCGGGTGGAGAAAACTTACTAGCAATGATAGTGTCAAGGGGATCCATGTCACATTCTTCTTGATCGACAAGACTTTCATTATCGTCATTGATGTAATTAGGGTTTCCCTTGACCACTATTGATGGAGGATAAGAATTCATGATGGCAAAGGATAAAAGAGGATGATAAAGACTTTTGGATGGAAATGGACTAAAGCTCAAAATTGTGATTTAGGAAGCCTCTATTGGGATTGGATAAAGTCTGAATAGCATGATCGATGATGCTTAATGGGATTACCCTAACAATTGGATTTGGATTATCAAAGGATGATTACAATGACGAACCGCCTTCCAAGATGAAGTAGATTGATTGGGTCAAGGTGATCGATATGATGCCATCGATTGGATTGGATAAGATTGGATCGCAGATGGATTGGATAGGATGATGGAAGGGATTCAAAAACGCATTCAGAGATTACCCTAGGTGATTTAGGATACTGATTGATCAGATTAAAGGATAAATGGATGATTACGACACTGAATCCACTTTGAGATTGAAAATGGATTGATTGGGCCGATGATGATGATTAACTTAGGACAGATGACAATCCTAAGCATATTTTGATGATGATGATTAGATCAGATACTTTGGTCAATTTAGATAGTAACCCGAAGTTCAGGGGATTTGGATGGGGAAAGAATGATAAAAATGGATGAACGAATACTCAAAATGAGTAAATGATTGACCAGAACGGATGAACAACTACTCAGAACAAGTAATTGACTGCCCAAAATGGATGAATGATTTTCGAAACGAGAAGATGAAAGCTCAGAATGAATGATAGATTACTCGGAACGAGTAGATGATTGATTGAGACTGTCGAGGAGGGAAGGTATGGCTTCAGAGGGGGGAAGGTATGGCTCTGGAGGAGGGCATATATGGCTATCTAGAGGGGATGCCCCGGTCTTGCAAGGGAAGGTTTATGATAGAATATTGAGAGAGAATGGTAGGGTATGCCCCCCTCGAGAAGGCGGACGGGAAAGGAAAAGGGTCCCTGGAAACTTCTCAAAAGTATGAAGTAGTATATGTTGTTGGAAAGAGCATGAAAAATTGAGAAGATTGGCGCTTGAACGGAGGAAAACGGGAAAACAATGTGCAAATGGCAAGGCATATATGGCTATCTGTCAGGGAAAATTTGGTTGTCTGTCAAGTTAGGTCCGCCCCTGGATGGGTCAGGTCTGCCCAAGGAGCAAAAATTGGTCAAATTTTGTTAAAACAGGACTGAAAGGGGTGGGTCAAAGGTCAGGTCCACCCAAAGAGCAAAAGTTGGTCAAATTTGGTCAAAATAGGCCTAAAAAGGGTGGGTCAAAGGTCAGGTCTGCCCAAGGAGCAAAAGTTGGTCAAATTTGGTCAAAATAGGCCTAAAAGGGGTGGGTCAAAGGTCAGGTCCGCCCATGGATGGGTTAGGTCCGCCCAAGGAGCAAAAGTTGGTCAAATTTGGTCAAAATAGGCCTAAAAGGGGTGGGTCAAAGGTCAGGTTTGCCCATGGATGGGTCAGGTCCGCCCAAGGAGAAAAAGTTGGTCAAATTTGGTCAAAATAGGCCTGAAAGGGGTGGGTCAAAGGTCAGGTCCGCCCATGGATGGGTCAAGTTCGGCCAAGGAGCAAAATTTGGTCAATTTTGGTCAAAACAGGCCTAAAAGGGGTGGGTCAACAGGTCAAGTCTACCCATGGATGGGTCAGGTCGGCCCAAGGAGCAAAAGTTGGTCAAATTTGGTCAAAACAGGCCTAAAAGGGGTGGGTCAAAGGTCAGGTCCGCCCCTGGATGGGTCAGGTCTTCCTATAGAGGTCAATTTTTTTTATAGAGGGGGGCAAATCTAACTATGCAGAGGTTAGGTCCGGCTGTCCATCAGGGAAAATCTGGCTGTTTGTTAGGGAAAATTCGGCTGTCTGCAGGTTTAACTTGACTTTTGACAAAAAAAGACTAATGCAAAGGACTGAAAACACAACAATCATGAAAGAAACGGATATGGCTGAATCAGACAATCACTGGTTTCGCACAAAAAAGACAAATCAGACAACACAAACCTAAGTCTAGTAGAGAGGGTATGGTCGACAAAGTCCTCTAATCTAGGATAAACATGGTTACTAGGGAGTCCTTGATATACACATGGTACGTGAGGCCCAAATTGTGAACACCAACCCGTTACAAGCGTGAGTCAGGAACCTTAAAGGCTCAGACCAACTCTTCACGTCATCCCGACACTTCGCCAATTACAACGCGGTTGGATTGAGGTACAACTTTCGCTCTCCCTCATTTATATACCCTGTTGGTACGCGTGGTTGGAATCGTCCCTTGGGGTGATGAAATCCCCAAGTAGGTCCCGCTAAGAAAAATAAAAGAGGTGGACTCAAAAGACGTGGTAACCTACAATTTCTTGTCACCCAGGATCATCGAATGCCGCAAGGGGATTGGATACGTCAAATAGCTTACCCACAAACATGAAAAACAAGGTTGATTGACACCCCCTAGTTAAACTGTGTTCCTAAATTAGGGGTTAAAAACCCTTAAAACAACCAAAAAGATTGCTAAAAAGTGAAATTTTACCTTCTAGAAAAAATTGTCTAGGGAAAATTCGACTGAGTAGAGGTCAGGTCTAGCTGTCTGCAGGGAAAATACGATTGTCTGCAGCTTAGGTCCACCCCTCCATGAAAAGTTTTCCAAAAACAACTTATCAGGTCTGTGGAGGGTAGGTCCGCCCCTGGGAAAGGTCAAGTCTGCCTGTGGAGGGAAGGTCCGCCCCAGGAAGGTCAAATCCGCCCCTCTGTAGGTCGGGTCTATCCCTCTGTAACATGTACCTGCAAAAAGTCAAAAAACAACAAATGTGAAAGCAAGAGATCCGTTTGTGGGTCCCACTGGGCACGCCAGAAATGTGATAGGGCGAATTTAAGTGTTAGAATACGAGCAACAAACAAAAGAGAGCAAATAACACTAAAAACACTCCACCTCAAGATTAGCCTAGTTGGATCCAATATAAAATAAAATAGAATTTTTTACGTTGTCTCAAATCGATCCTTTGGTTGGCCCTTCGATCTTTGGTGTTGTATGCTCCTTGGATGGCAAGAGATGCAAGCTATAAGATGGATGGAAAATGGATGAAAGTGGATGCAAGCATGAAAAATGACTAAGTATGGATTGAGAATTTTTTTTGCAAGAGTTTGGCTAGCATGAATGGTCTCTCCCCAAAATGAGAGAAAAAAGGGGGTATTTATAGAGAATTTGGAATTATCTAGAGAAATGGATAATCAAGATTGAGCCACCAAGATCAAGATGTAGGGCCAAGGTGAGTTGAGAACTCACAAGCCCTCACATCTTGACATGTGGCATGTGAAGTGGCTTGAAAGAGGTGATGTGTACATGAGGTAGAAGGATAGTACATGACATGGAGGAGGTACATAGTACTTTGGGATTTGGACAAGATCTCCTCATAAAGGAGGTCCTTGTCCCCATGTGGGTGAGAGGACATGTGGGGAATTAAAAACTCCTCAAATATTCTCATGGGGATGAGAGAAGGAATTTAAAATTCATTTAAATGCATTGGGGGATTAAATGTGAATTAAAAATTCATATGGAGAATGGAGTGCCTTCTCAAAAGGAGAAAACATTTAATAGGGTTGACTCAATTAAGTGATTGGGGTTGTGCAAGTACTTGATTAGACTAATTAATATGTTAAAGGCAAGTTAGATTTCACATGTGACTTGATGTGACAAGTCAAAGATCACATGGGGAAGAGAAAAATGAATTTAATATTCCTTAGAAGGATAAAAGGAAGTAAAAATTCATTGAGAGGTTGATTAGGTTAGTTAGTGAAGGATTAGAGGAGGTTTAGGTGGCTAAGAGAGATTAGAGGCCAACTTGCAAAAGTTGGAGGATGTGACACATCCTAATCAAGGATTAGGCATGTGCACATCCTAATGATGAGATTAGAAGATGTATTAGGATTAGATAAAAATGATGGAGGATGAGACATGAAGGGAATTAAATAAATGACATATTTATTTAATTCAATTGATGAAAAGGAGGATTAAAGAGATAAGGTATTTATTTATTAATTAAATACCTTAGAGATTTGGCAGAATTAAGGATATTAATTAAATAATAGCGATATTACTTAATTAATGCAAATAAAGGGATGCTTAGACGAAAGGGGATAAATTTGGATAAATCAAGTGTCCAAATTTAAGTGTCTACAGTAAGAATTGTATTCCCATAGCACCTATTTTATTTACTTGAATGATTTTATTTAAATCACATGATAATGTTGAATGTATGATGGTTTTGTGATTTGAATATAAGAATATTGTAATTCTGAGGATAATGAAATAATTTTGAATAAATATGACATATAATACTAAAAATAAATGCATACATTACTTAATAATTAAATAAATAGCAATCAACCCGACATGGGTAGCAGAGTTGGTTTGGGTCCTGGGTTTGCTCCCCATTGGTTTCGGTGTTGACTCTGCTCTTAGGTTTACCCAGTTGGGACTAGCTTGCCGACTGTTGGGTCCCCCTGCAGGGGACTAGTCTCACTTCAGCTTGCCCCCTTGGACATTGGGCTGGGTCGCGGTGATATCCCTGTCGATAACAAAAAAATATAATAAACAACAATCAAAATCCTATGTTATATGAATATGTTAGAAAAAAAATATTAGTATAAAAACTATCTTAAATATCACTTTTAAAAATTATTAGAATTTCTTAACATAGCTCTAATAAGATGATTTAAAAATAATAGAAAGGACACACCATATGTATTACAAAAATGACCTTGCATATATGTTTATTGAGCATAAAGAGATTTCCCATCAGTTTCTACATATCTTCTAGTATAAATTGTAAAAATGATTAGTATAGCCTAACTTGCTTTGACACCATGATAGAAATTAGGATCTTAGGATACTAATCATTATAAACAAAAAATTATAAAAATATACAAGAATATATTTTATAAACTACATAGGATATACATGGGAAAACCTTTTTCAGATAAAAAAAATCCATAAAGGATCATTTTATTAAAATACTTACAAAAATAGTCTATTAAATAAATAGTCTAAACTTGAGAACACTCCTCTACATAGTTCTACATGGCCAATAATACCTCTTGTGAATATTGATATAATTCACTATAAATCTTCAAATTCATACACTCTCAAATGAGAGAGAACCTCCTTAAATATAGGAGAAAGGGTGGCATAATACCTAGAGCCTTAGATCCATATGATCTTGGTTTTATAATTGGCATATTCATATAACTTACTTTGCACTTTAGTTTCTGATTGATGATGATAAGGATGAATATTCATGCATAACAACTACACCAAGAGATGATGTAGGGTTGATGATTGTGTATTGTGAGAATTAGCACAAGATGTACTCCCTACCCTTATATTCATCAGATATAAGGATGAAGCAATAAAGGATGCTCCAATGATTATAGGTGGTGAGGAGGGAGGTGTAGTAGATGTACCCTTAGACATTGCACCGTTCCAACATATTGACTATAAGGGTGATGATCTAGCTATATCATTTTAGTGTTACATTATCTCAATCATATATGATATAATATAACATTATGTAGATCTAAACTTAATGTATTGTATATGATATGCAATTACCATGGATGATTGGATGAGATTGATCTCTTTGATTATAGAATTTTTGACTTGTATTATCCCCATCATCCCTATACAGATGATCACTCATGACCATGTGAATGATGGTCATTTCTCCCATGTTTGACTTAGTAAGTCAATCAAGAGAGATGTAGGTAGGTGCATCAATAGAGTGTACCACTCTTCAAGCAGAGAGGGATACAAACATGGATGAGCAAAGGAGGATCTAGATAGACTAAGATACTATTAGAGAAAAGCAAGAGAAGTTGGATATAAAGTTATCATGAATGGAGACAAAGGAATCATGGCCACTTTTAGAGGAGATGTCATTGCTATGATTATTTTATAACAATTAGTATATGATATATAGTTATCATGGATGATTAGGTGAGATTGATCTCTTTGACCATGAAATTTTTGACTCACATTATCCCCATCATCCACACATAGAGGATCACTTGTGGCCATGTGCATGATATTCAATTATGAGGTGTATTTAGGTGCACCAATAGAGTGTGCAACTTTTAGGTAGAAATGTATACAATATGGATGAGTAGAGGAGTCTCGAGATTGAATAAGATTCTATTAGAGTAAAAGGACAAGTTGGATATAGAGTTAGTATGAATGGAGGCAAGAGAAACCATGCTCACTTTTAGAGGAGATTCCATTGCTATTATTATTTTACATCAATTACTAGAGGCATAACCAATTACATGAGCTAGTTAGGCACAAGTGGCTAATATTTTTGAGGAGATTAGATGCCTTAGGTGAATGATTGTGGTACTAAAGGGGAGATCCAAGTCATGCTTGATATCATGAATGATGACACATGAGTACATGGAGTGAATGGGGGAGGGGTTATTGAAACAACCTCCCTCCAAGTGATATTTCTTATAATGTTTATGGATCATTGTGATGTTGAACTATTATTATTTAGAATAGGCATATTTGAGATGTTGATGCTATGAACATTAAGGATAATAAAATGTTATCTTTAGTTTGAGATTTTTTGCTTTATATATGTGTTTCTATATATTCATGTGTGTATGTGAATGATGTAACATAGATAATCATTGTACAAACATTTATCTTGGGTAATCAATGAACCATATATTTTATTATGGAATCCTTGGAATATGAATCAACCAAAGGTCCAAAAGAAATCCCTTTATTAGAATCTAAATCATATATGCCAAACTCATTTTTAAATGAATAAAATGCATCATGATGAATCATAGAGACATCATGCTATTTTCCTTTACATTTATGTTCTTCTAACCAATGTCTCATATCTTTAGGTTGATATCCAATACCATGATTTTGTTCGTTCTCATGCAATTGATTAGGTGACATATACCTTGTTCACATTTTCCTTATCCCTTACCCTTATAACCAAGTTTTTGCATGAGTTTATAACCAAAACCATAAACTTTCCTAAGTAATAGAGGGAAGGAGATGGTTTAACTATAGAAGTAGTGCCCTTAGAATCACTATCATATACACATGCTTCTTTCTCATTATTATATGCTTTAGGTATTTTTCCAAAGATAGATGGATCCATTTAAAGATAGGGGAGGTTATAAGCTTTTGGCTTTTACATGTATGCATGCAAGAGGAGTATATGATGGGGGGTTACATGTAAGACAATAGGGTTCTTGGATTTTTTCTTTGTCACCTTGTGGGGTTGGGTGAGACCATGTTCATTATATCTAGAAACATGCCATTTTTTGGAGGGAAGAGTGTAGAATCTTTTGGAAAGATTCTTGTAATTCCTAGACATGTATCATGTGGTTCTCTTGTATGATTTTATAATATCACTTTGTGGTCTTTTGTCTTGCTTAATATATATAAGTACACACATTCATAGTGGTATTGAGTAGTAGGTGGATGCATGGTTATGTGACTAGATTTCCTCCATGATTAAAGCGCTGATCTCTTGTTGCTCTATGTTTTGAGTTATTACTATGGAAATGAATCTGTTGACACCTAATATGACAAATTATTTTCTTGATATTTTGTGTTACTATTTGACCCTTTATTTTATCATCAATTTAAAAACTATTAATTATAACTTTGAATGATTTTTGCAAACTTTACTTAATGAAATCTACTCTTAGCCTTATACTTTAACCTTAATTTGAAACAAATTTTTAAACAATTTTTTAAGAACTCAATGAGTGGCAACTAATTATCTTGACTCCAAGAAATTGTTAAACTAGTTAATGTATTTGTGCCTATACCTTTGCTTTAAGCTTAAGTCCCTACTTCAAAATGTGCTTTTGTTCTATTGACATATTAACCTGCTATTGGTGGTGGCCCACAACTTAAATAGGTCATTCAAGCCTTAATGGTGACTCGTTACCAATTCTATGGTAAATTTTTATAATTATTTTTTCATATTTTTTGATCATGTATATAATTAATTTTGGTGTACTTATTAAGGAGCTCTATCAAGAAATTAATTCCATTTTAATTGTGTAAACATACTATTCTATTATCCATAACAGCTGTGATTTAAAGATGGACAAAGATGGCTTACATAGTCATAAGTTCAGCTAAGCTTGAATTTGGCACCCAAGAAACGGCTTTGACAATTCATACATTCATCATTAAAATAGTTTTCAAAGCAATTATTGAAACAAATAAACAGGTGATCATAAGCGCGACGCAGGAGCCTGCAGTCGCGGTCTTTGGTTTACAACGGTGAATCCACCATCCACAACAAGGTTAAGACCACTTACATACCTGCCTTCATCGCTGGCCAAATACAAAGCAGCCTCAGCAATATCCTCCACTTTAAGAGTAACCCCCTTTAAGTTCGCAACACTGTTAGCCCACTCCTCCACCATGGCTCTGCCCTTCCCCTCCCCTGAAGAACCATTCTGCAAATACTTGACTACCATATCCGTGGCAATGCCAGCAGGTGACACACAATTCACTCTGATACCAAACTTCCCCAGCTCAGCAGCGCCGCTTTTGGACAAGCCAACAATAGCATGTTTAGACGCAGTGTAAGCATACGACGCGGTGCCCCCCAAAACCCCTGCAACGCTGGCCGTTGAAATTATGCAGCCTTTTTCAGCTGGGATCATAACGCGAGCCGCGTGCTTAATGCCATGCAATACTCCCTTTGCATTTACATTCATTACGGTCTCGAATTGTTTGACATCGTACTCTGCAACGCTCTCTATCTGGGCATCTGCCGTGCCGGCGTTGTTGAACATGATGTCCAGCCGCCCGTGTTTTTCCATGGCCAAATCCACGGCAGCACTAACGTCCGCCTCTTTGCTCACATCGCAGTGGATGAAGGCCGCCCATGGAGAGAGGGATTCTGCTAGCTTTTCCCCTGCTTCGTCTAAAATGTCAGCGATTATGACTTTGGCTCCGTGTTTCGTGAAGAGGCGGACAGTGGCTTCCCCGATGCCCGACGCTCCGCCTGTGATTATTGCCACCTTGCCTTCCAGTCTGCATTTCATAAGCAACTATAGATTATATATTTTTCCTTTGATCAATGAAACTACTAAATAACTTAAATTTCACTTTTCTAATATTATAGCCCTAAATTTTTTCTTTAAAAATGACTGGAAAATACGAAGCAAACTACCTTCTCTGTGTACAACAGCTACAAGCCATGGTTGTGAAAATTGCAGACAGAAAGCTTAAAAGCTTAAGAGACTAGCATGAGATAAAGTTCAATTAGCAGAGGCGGCCTTATAACATACATTTTCTTTGAAGGAATCCTCATTTGGTCAATACACTTTTGGAGAATGGAGAATAATGATTTTTTTCCTTGTATCCAGAATTTTCCAGAATGGAGATTTGGTCATATTCTACATAGCATCATGTGATATGGACTTTCATGGGCAAAATTGTTTTGGAAAATTTTAGATTAAAGGGGAAAAATTCCCCTACACAAGCCAATTACAGACAATTCATATAAAACTGAAAATCCAGTGGACAGAGACATGTTGAGAAGAGAAGAAATAACCCTGTACAAGAAAAAATAATCTTTTAACATAGAAAATTATAAAAATAGATTCATTTCATATGATCATGAACTCTTTCCAACCATCAGACTGCACATTTGACTATATTTATTAATTAATTGAAAATACAAAATACATTAAATTCTTATTTTTATTAAATTAATAAGTCTGGCTGCATACACAACAGCATCCAAGGACTTACTGTTTATATTGAAGATTATTGGTCAATGAGAACGACTAGTGGTGGTCTCTTTATCTGAGTCATATATTTGTGGTTTCTTATGGGAAGTTTCATGCTGGATTACTCCTGTAACTGTCACATCCCCGTCAAAGCACCATTTCGTATGGGCGATGGTGGTCAATGGAAAAAAATATAAAAAAATAAAGTAAATTAAAACTTGGGCTAAAACAAAATGAGAAGAGGACAACATGAGTCAAGGCGCATTGATGAGGAGTGGGCATGGGTAAACAAATAGGGTCGTGCAATCCCATCTCACCCCCATACTTTCGTCCATATCTCCACGCGAATGAAGTGCAGTCAGGTCGTAGGAAGAGTGATGTGGCAAGGAAGATTGACCCGCAACCCACCATAAAGGCAAGATTTTGGGTAATCGGAGAATATGCATATTTTCTCAAGATGTGGTAGCAAGTGCGATAGGAAGAGGGCAGAGAATGGCGGGAGATAGAGAGAATAGAACAAAATAGGAGGGGCTAGTTGGATGAAAGATAGGAGGAAGAAAAATGCAGAAGATAGTAAGATATGCGTGTAGAAATACAGAGGGAGAGAAAGGGGCATGGGAAGGAGGAATCACAGAGGAAAGAAAGGCAGCAAGTAGCAGAGGAAAGACGTGCACAGCCTGGGAAAGGAAACGTGGTCTCAGGGAATGCAAAGATTGCAGGATATCCACAAAATGGATACGTTGAAAAGGCCTTAGAAACTTTTAGTCAAATGCAATTGGCAGGTTTAAAGCCAATTCCACATCCGCTGTCTACACCATCCCTAACTATGCCATAATGAGAGCCCTTGAACAGGCTCGTCAAAGCAAACGGGATAGATGAATTGTGGGGAAAAAGGGAGCGATTGCAGGAAAAGAAGCAAAAACCATCACAGCGTGAGCAGCAGAGGAGAATCTAAGAGGAAACAGGTGATTCGGGTTTTGAAGAAACCGGCGAACAGGTGATAACGGTCAATTTGAATTGATATTGTTTGTGATTTTTGTCCATTAACTTTTAAATAATATTTAGGCCCATGCACATTTAAAACAACAAATGCATAATTTGCCCTGTATTCTAATCTAATGGCTTAGCAGGAGCCCGTAGTGTTGACATGCATACTAGACTTACTGCCATAAAATAACATGACACAAATAAAGTAGAAAGAAAATATATGCTCACCAAGGCTGCAACTCAATTCTATTTAGTTGAAGACTACGAAACGAATGATAAGTTTTAATATGCCAAAAATATTTGAAGTTATTATTTCCCTTATGTGACCTTTATAGTTATTATTTACTGTGATTTATATCAACTAAAATGAAAGAATCATGAATATAGACATCATTTGAAAACGAAAGTGGAAGATTTATACATGCAGCAACTAAAGTTTTTAGGGAAGGATATTATTAATAGCAATAAAGCTTCATCCGTATTCGTTTATGTTGTAAACGTTTACTTCCTTATGTAAAGAACCTTATTTTATTTCATGGTCAACCACCTTATACATTTTGTTAGCTTTGGTTGCTTTTATTTTATTTTAAAGAAGAAAACTCTGTTTTGGGCATCGCTCTATTTTAGACTAGCTTCTTGTTCAGAAGGGCACAGTTATAAATAACTATATATATGCTTATATAAATATCCATTTCAGTCACATTTTGTTTGTAAATAAATTTCTGTTCTATTATGCTCTGTTGGACTCTGTTTTGCTGTGGCTTTTCATTCTAAAAGATCACTTATTTCACATTGTAAAATAGAACAATTATGTAAGATACCAAACTAGTGGGCTATGGTTTGATAGCTTGGCACATTTTGCTTTAAATCTAAAAGATGTAACAATACATCAGAGCATTAATGCAGTCGTATCATACAAACCTTTTGCCCCTTGAGGCAAAGGATGTTTATTAAAAAAATATATTGAAACCAAATCTCTTGAAGAATATTGTATACAAGTCTACGTTTAAATATTTTGTTAAACCCAAAAATAAGGTTATTGAATCTAAATTATTGCATGTTTTTCCCGAGTCTTGAAATTGATTACATCCAAAGTCATAAAGATGTAAGCTATATTCATTTTGGAGCCATTTTTTATTTAGAGTCTTGTGTTCAGAGGAAATATTAGACCTGTACTCTATTTGTCTATCTGTGATAGATGGCAAGTCCAATTTGAACACGCACGCCAAATATTTTCTTTGTCTAGACTGAATGAAAACCCAGTCCGTTGTGTATATTATCCAAATTTAATTGTTTGTTATAGACAAGGGCTGCCAAGAAGTATGGATCACTTGATTGTTGGGGTATTTTTTCCTCTATTTTTGGATTAACAATGTTTTGATCCTTGTAAGTATTCCACACTCCAAAACCAAGTTTTGTACAATATAACCACTGCGAACCATCCCAAAATCTTGGAAACCCTACCATATGCAAACAGATTAAATGGAAAAGTTCAATAGCAAAAAGGTCATATAAATACCATAGAAATTCTTGAGTGGAAAATAGACAATGAACCATGTAGCTCCTAGATGAAGTCACAGTAAGGTTCTTCGATCCAGATCCTACTTAGAAACCTTTCACATAACTATTTAAATTTGTGTTTTCTTCTTTCCGGTCTGCGCCATATTCATTTAGAAGATCTGATTCTACTTCTAGTTTTAGTTCATGGTCAATTTTTGTGCAAAAGCCAACCAAATCGAATGAAAATTAATTGAGAATGACAACATACCACAAAATCTTTTGAAGAAGATTCAATGCACAAACATATCATTCTTGGCCGCATCGGATGACAATATGCTTGGTTTTGTGAGAGTTTTGTTTCAGTGATATGTTTTTCATGTAGTTTTGAGTAGTAGTTTTATTTTTTTAACTATTGGTTTATTATCTCAACTAACCTTAAAAAAAAGGTTTGAGTCTTTTTAAAAGTTTATTTTTACTCTTAGTTAAAAAATAATTATTATATATAAAAATAAATAAATAAATAAAATTTTAGTTGTTATACTTATTATATCTTTTAAAATATTTAAATTTTGACAAAATGTTGTATTTTGAATAAAACATCTATTTCAATGTCTTATATATGATTCATTTGTGAAAACATTAATATTTAAATATATGTTGACTAATAGAAATAACTTTTCTTACTTGAAAAAGAGACATCAAGAACATAAATTGTGTTAGAAAAAAGGGTAGTAGATTGTTCGGTAAATATTAATATTGATAAGTAGGAGGTATTTTCCATAGTGTGTCAAGTTATAATATTACTATTAGGATTCAACTGTGTACTTTTTGAGTCAAATTCATTGACTCATGTTTCATGAGTAATGATTCACACAAACCCATATCTCATAAGAATGAATAGCTCACTTGACACTCATTACATCTAGGTGATGCTCATAGGGGTGAAGTATTACATCTTCTTGGGAGGTCACCCATCCTAGTACTAATCCAACTCAAGCGGGTCTCAAGCTATTTGAACTTAATCTTGGGGGAAACTCCATGGTTAAGTGCTCTTGAGTTGGAGTAGAACTAAAATGGTTGCCCTCCTAGGAAGGCCCAATGCTTTAGCCCTTTAAACATCACCTAGATGCAATGAATGCTAATTAGACCATTCATTATCATAAGAGATGGATTTGTGTGAACCCTTACTCATGAAAGATTGGTCAATTAATTTGAATAAAAATATGTAGTTGAATCCTAATAATAAAACCATAACTGTTAATATTGTTAATAATATAATAATAAAGAGATGATAGTTATAATTTTTTGTATTAAACTTTATTTATAATTTTTTAAATTATTGTAAATATTTTTTTATAAATTAATTTATAAGTTTAGTATTAAATTAATAATAAGCTTTGTATATTTTTTACATATATGTTTATACAAAATAAAGGCTAGAGCATAAAATGGCTTTTGCATGCACTGCCATGTAACAAAATGTACCTTCTAGCAGATACCCCAAGCCCAACCATGACACCACTATCTTTACCCTATACTATCCACTTAAAAACCTAATTCTTAACCACCATACACACCCCAAAAACCCTCGACTTACTCCTCTTCCCCATTTGCAATTTTTATTGCCATTGGTAGATTAACCAAAGCAAATGACCAGTCGATTGTGTTAATTTATGTAGCTTGGACAGGTGTCTCCAAATCCAAGAATATTAATTAATTAATTATTTGATTCCTCTAGAGACTTCTAGAAAACTAGTTAGTTAGGGTTTGTTAGAGTCTAGTTAATCTTAGCCATCGATTGAGATTAAATTGTGGCCATCGATTTTTCAATGAGATGATTATAAAAGGGGATCAATGGGAATTTGGAGAACACACACTTGAGAAATATTTGTAGTGATAGTAAATGGATTTGCAATGATAGCAAGGGTGCAGTGATAGTGTTGGGACAACAACGGTGGAATTTCAACGGGAGAAATTGAGAGAAGAATTTTCAGAGAAAGAAAAATATTGTCAGAGTTTTTCCAGTAAGAGGCAAGTAGTTTATGTATCTCTTGATTTGCTGAAATTTAATAAAATTCCTCATTTGCTGAACTGGTTTTCCCTTCGGGGTTTTTCCAAGGGCAATTTGTCCAAAAATATTATGTTTATTATTTTGCATATTTTCTTCTCTATTCTTGTGGTTTTATTTGTGAAGTTGCAGTTGTGTTATTTTGAATATTTTTTGTGAATTAATTTTCAATAGTCATATAATTTGTATAAATAGGAGATTAATAATCAGTAACTGCAATAGAATTTTCACATGATATCAAAGTCAATCTGAGGGAAGAAAAGGCTCAGCGCAGGCACAAGAAGGAAAAATCGAGGGTTTATAAAACCCAGTTCGACCTATTCAAAATTATTTAATTTTTTTCTCATCTTTTGAGATGGTCTTAGTAGGTTTAAGAGATCAAGACATATTGGATGGAGCCTCAAATTTTGGTGTCTAGAAAGCCAAAATTTCTTTATTACTGAAAGAGAATGGGATCAAGGAATATGTGACTAGTGTTGTAGTTGTACCTATAGATCAAACACAACTCTTAGCATATAAGAAGGAAGATTCCAAGGTGAGGAGGTTGATTCTTGATAGTGTTAAGGACCATATAGTTTTGCATATCACAGATTTAGATATAGTGGAGAAGATGTGGGACGCCATTCTGAATCTATACTAGAATGCTGAAATAAGCTAACCAATTTTTTCATTGAAATTTTCACACACAATCAACACTTCGCCAATTGAATTAGTGTTAGCATTAAAACTGAAATCCAAGTTTGAAAGATCTCAACGCCAAGAATGCACACTCAATCCCAAGGAAGGAGAGGTGTTGTTATATGGTGGAGAAACTAAAAAACAACAACTTGAAATGAAACAAACTCAACGTCAAGAATGTGCACTCAAGATCCCACTAAGGGCGAGGTGCTAACATATGACGGAGTTATTAATTAAAAACTAAAACAATTAGGCCGATAACCAGCCATGAAGATACATCTATCTAATTCATCCACTGTGGCGGGCATCCACTTGAGAGTGGGGATTGACCACTTGAAAGTGGGTACAATGAGAGCTACAATGTTCATTCTCCACACTGGCGGTAAACCATCCAGGGGTAATTTAATATGGAATTTAATATAGAATTTAACAAGTAATTGTAGAAACTAAATGGTTGGATTAGTACTACTATATCTCAACCGTACAATCATGAAATCTACAAATTACAAATTACAATAATAGAGAACAATGCTAAGAAGAGGAGAATGAATTCTTTCAATGTTTTTAGCTCTTCAATGATGAAAGAAAACCAAAACTGAAATCTAATAAAATCTGATATAAAACTGAGATTTTAAAAATTTTGATTAGCAAACTGTAAACACCATAAAATGCTCATAACTTCATCAAATTACCTCCATTTGAAATGAAATTGAATGCAATGGACAACTGGAAGGTAGGCGACCATGCTAGGATGAAGAAATAACAACAAAGACCCTTTGTGAATTTAGCACGAATTCCAATGCACTTGAGAAAGGTATAACCCTCCTTGAAGGGGCAATTTTCCTTTAAAAATCAGATTCTCTACTAAAAAATCTCAAACTTGGCATGATGAGTCACCCAAGGTCAACAAATCAAATGATGAAATACCCAAATCATATTCAAACTGATAATAAAGTTATGAATCAAAATCACCTTCAGTTGTAGATGAATCAGCAATACCAAAATTGATAAATCTCCAAAATTCTTCAATATTCGAACTCAATCTGCTAGTCTGGATGAGAAGCAGTCCCAAAAACCAACTAGGTGTTATCTTTCAAACACGAAATTGGATAAATGCTAAGAGGTAAGCATTCCTCGAAGCTAAATTCATGAAGTCATTCCGATAGCATAACAATATGATAAGCATAATGGATACCAAGGTTGGAGCAAATCCTTCACTAAATAGAAGCTCACAAAACTCTTCAATTTCCTGAGAAGGCACACCAAAAGACACAAGAGTCTTTTCAATTTCCAAAAATAATTAATTCTCAAGATAGCATCCCTCTTGCACAATTATGAACTTCACTTTATTTTAAAAATATCTCCTTAAAAGAGGCGTCCACTTTTCCCAACCTGCATTAAGAAAATATTAAAAATAATAAACACCTAATGAAGGTGTCCCCCTTCCAAGTCCCTCTTTTAAACACAACTTAAAGTTGTTCTCCTAGGCCAAGGGGTCAACTGCAAATTATAACATTAATGCCTTTATTCACCAAAATAAAACCTTTAGAAGCCAGACTTGAATTGCATTAAATGCTGCAACTGAAAATGAAGACCTGAAGACTGATAACTGTATACTGCCAAAAATACAATTTACTAAAAATAGTAAACTCCCTAAAATGCCATAGAACCTCTGAACATGGAAACCCTAATTTTACCTCAAACAAGCCTACAGGCTTCCGGAATAGGCTGATGAGTGTCAAAGAAGATCACTGATGAGAAGGGGGCATTACAATCTGCCCTCCTCGAAATTGCTTGTCCTCAAGCAACCGAAAAGATGGATGCAACAAAATGTGTTCTCCTTCCCACATGGCATCTTCAATAGGCAAGTTCCTCAATCTAACCAAGTATTCCTTGATTGTTTTTCTTCTCAAGGAATGCTCTCTAGTATCAAGAATCTCTTCTGGAATCAATACCAACTAACCTTCCTCATCTAATGGAGGTAATTCTGAAGTAGCCACAACATTGTGTCCAAGTGCCTTCTTGAGGTGTGACACATGAAAGGCGTTATGCACCTTGCTTTCAGCTAGAAGCTCCAACTCATATGCAACTTCACCAATCCTTTTGGTGACTTTAAAAGGACCATAAAATCATGGCTTTAACTTTTCTGCACCACTCTTCTTAAGGGTAGATTGTCTATAGGGTTGAAGCCTCAAGTAGACCATGTCTCCAACTTCAAAAGATCTCTCAACACGTTGTTGATCAGTGTATAACTTCTGCTGATTTTGAGCTTGTTGTAGATTTTCCTTGAGAAATTTCAAGATGTCATGGTTCTTCTGAAGCATATCCTTAGCCTGTGGAGCTCTACTATCACCAAACACCAAATCTACAAAGTTAGGAGCATCATAACCATAAAGGGCCATAAAAGGAGACATCTTAATCGACATATGATAGGAAGAGTTGTAACAGTACTCTCCCAAATGAAGCCACTTAATCCAAGCTCTTTGCTGCCCTAAAACATAATTTCTAAGGTAGCCCTCTAGCCACTTGTTGACAATCTCGGATTGCCCATCTATTTGAGGATGATAACTAGTGCTTGGAGTAAGCATTGTACCACTCAGCCTAAAGATCTCTTGCCAAAAAGCACTTAGGAACTTGTTGTCCCTATCACTAACAATGGTTTTAGGTAAACCATGCAACCAGAAAACTTCTCTAAAGAATAACTCAGCCACTTTAGTTGTTGTAAAGAAGTTGTGATAGCATAGAAATGTGAAAATTTAGTCAATCTATCTACCACCACAAAAATACAATCACGTCTTTGTACCTTAGGCAACCCAGTGATGAAATCCATTATAATGCTTTCCCATTTCTGATTTGGAATTGGAAAGGGCTGCAACAACCCAGCTGGAAAAGAATGTTCATTCTTATTCTTTTGGAAAATAGAACACTCTCTTATGTAATTCATGATCTCATCCTTCATCCCTTTCCAAGAAAACCTTTCTCTAATCTTCTTGCAAGTCTTGAACATGCCTTGATGACCAGCAAGGGGAACATCATGAAAAGACTATAGAATCTTCTTTTTAAGCTTAGATTCATGCACTAAAAAGATTCTACCTTTATAGAAAATTAGCCCATCAACCAACTTATACCTTTCATCAACCAAATGACCTTCAAACAAGCTGGTTGCAAACTGATTTTTAGCATAATCAGCAGCAATTAACTCCTTCCAATCTATTGATAACTCACAAAGTGACTGCAAATGAGGCCTTCTTGAAAGGGCATTAGCCACTATGTTATTTTTCCCTTTGACATACTCAATGTCAAAGTCATACGCTTGGAGCTTACTTACCCATTTATGTTGTCTTTCATTTAAATCCTTTTGGTGCATAAAGTGTTTAAGACTGTTATGATTAGTCTTAACAACAAATTTACTCACCACCAAATATTGACGAAACTTAGATAATGCATGCATAATAGCAAGCATTTCTTTGTCATATATTGAGTAAGATTTTTCTGCTCCTCTCAACTTTCTGCTCTCAAAGACAATGGGGTGCTTGTCTTGCGTGAGAATAGCTCCAACTCCCTCACCTGAAGCATCACATTGCAATTCAAAAGGCTTTGTGAAATCTGGTAGGGCCAATATTAGACATGAGCTCATTATGTGCTTGAACTTGTCGAAGACTCCTTGTGTCTTATCTGTCCAAAGGAAGGCTCCTTTCTTTGTAAAATCTATAAGGGGGGTTGCCATGTGAGAATATCCATTAACAAATCTTCTGTAGAATCCACACAAACCCAAAAATCCTCTCAAGTGAGAAATATTCTTTGGAGGTGGCCAATCAAGGAGGGATTTAATCTTTTTTGGATCAACTTTGACACCCTTGGCACTAATGATGTGGCCGAGATACAATAGCTCCGTCATCCCAAACTCACACTTTGATTCTTTGGTAAACAAACATTCCGCCTCCAAAATGCTAAGCACTTCTTCCAAGTGCTTGAGGTGCTCTTCCCAAGACTTACTGAAGATGAGAATATCATCAAAGAAGATGAGCACAAACTTCCTTAACTGTTGTCTAAAGATCTTGTTCATACAAGATTGGAATGTAGCTGGAGCATTTGTCAAACCAAAAGGCATGACAAGAAATTCAAAATGCCCAAAATGGCATCTAAAAGCTGTCTTCTCTATATCTGCCTCCCTCATTCTGATTTGATGATAGCCCAAATGAAGATCAATCTTCGAGAAAAACATAGCCCCATGGAGCTCATCAATCCTAGGGATAGGATATATATTCGTGATGGTCTTCTGATTTCATGCGCGGTAGTCAACACACATACACATTGTCCCATCTTTCTTTTTTACCAACACCACTGCTAAAGCAAAAGGGCTTTTGCTTGGCCGAATAAAACCCATCTCCAAAAGCTCTTTGATGGCTTTCTCAATTTCATCTTTTTACTTCTTGGGATAACGGTAAGGAGTGGTGATGACGGGCTTTGCTCCCTCTTCTACTTCAATCACATGCTCAAAACCTCTTTCAGGAGGTCTCCCAGGAGGTAGGCTACCAAATACTTTACTCTTCTTGGTAAGTAAGGCTTGGATATCAGGATGATATTGCCTCTTCTCTTCCACTGGATCAGCTGGTAGGACCACACACTCTGCTGCACACTCAACTTGATCATGATGGATTAGCCTTTCCATTCTTTTCAAGGACACAATTCAAGGGCCCCCATTTGACATCCCCCTCAAAACAACCTTCTTACCATCAGTTTGAAATTTCAGCTCCATTGTTTGTAAATTCAAAGTGATCTCTCCAAGAGATCGCAGCCATTGTATTCCTAACACGTCTTCGGTATCACCAATACCCACAACATAGAAGTCATCTTTTACTTCATAATTTCCTATCTGAATAGAAAGGTTAGGAATTTTCTTAGTGCATGACATGGTGAAACCATCAGCTACCATTACTTTGAAGCCTTCAAATTCTTCAATCTTCAATCCCCTCTTTGCCACCAATCCTTCATCAATGAAGTTGTGACTTGCTCTAGTATCAATTAGAGCAACTATCCTTTGAGATCCAACCACTCCATGAACCCGAAAGGACTCATTTTTTTGAAAACTTGATAATTGTGTGAAAGCACTACCATCTCCCACCTCATCGGGCTTCTCTTCTGGAGCTTCTTCACCTTCACTACTTACTGATTCGTATTGTTGATCAGACGAATCAAATTATGATCCAAAATCAGAATAGCCCTCCATTAGGTTTGCTTTGCCTCTTCCATAGCAACAGTGACCCTTAACTCAAGGTTCACGGCAAGTGTAGCAAACTCCATCTTTTCTAAGCTGTTCTTTGAGCTCTTCTGACAACTTTGGTGGAAACTTTTTTGGAAGATTTGAAGAATTTTTTTTATCCTTCTTATGGCTGAAAGGTTTCGAATGAAACTTAGGCCTTGGGGTTGCCAACTCCATGCTCCTCGCTTTCTTGATGGCTTCATCTAAAGTTGGTGGATCAAAAGCTTTGACCCATCCCTTCAAAGGATCCATTAATCCTTTTGAAAAGAGTACCACAAGTCTTCTCTCAGTAATGTTAAGCACCATTACTGACAACCTTTGAAAATCAGCCACATAATTTTCTAAAGATCCTTGTTGTTTCAATTGTGCCAATTCTCTGAATCTCAATTCTGGATCCTTGGTATCAAATCTCTCGATCATCTTGTTGGTAAACTCATCATAGGTGTGAATGAGGTTATGGCCAAGAGTGACCAAACCATGAGTCCACCATTCATGAGCTATCCCATCCAAATGCAAGGTAGCAAATTTGATAGCATCTCCTTCCGGCATGGGTCTGAGAGAGAGATATTTATCTAGCTTCTGCACCCATGATCTGGTTGTACACTTATTACTACCATCAAAATGCTCCATAGTTATCTTTCTCAAAGCTTGGTAGAAATCATTTCTAGGCACCATAGGAGGGCGTTGCTCATTCCTTCCTCCATTTCTTTGACTCCTTTGATTCACGTATTGATCAAAGGTCCAACCACCTCTCAAGTCAAGAGGTAAAGAAACGTACTCCATGTAAGCTTTACGTGCATCATCAGCAAAATTTGGTGCAACTTCAACTGATTGTTGCTCTTCCCTTGGCGTGAAGACGGGGAAAAGAGTTCTAGAGGACGACCCACTAGGAATTGCAGCCTACTGACCCACAATTTTGTCTCTTGTATTCACCTCAGGACTGCCATTACTGTTATTCCCATTAACTCCACTGCTTTCTCTAGTTGAATTATTTTGGGGCTGAATGATATTTTGTGATGCTTGTTGGTCCAACTTGGGAAATAATTGGGACATCATGTCTATCATCCCATCAAACTTCTTCTCAACTCTGTCCCTCTCTTCATTAGCTTGCCTAACACTGCCTGACATTATTTCAACTTTCTTTTTTGTACCTTCCACTATTTTTCCAAGATCCCTTAAGGCTTCTGAAAAAGTCTCTACCTCTGGAATGGGAGGAAACTGATGCTGAGTTTTGGCCTAACTTCTGGTGAATGGCCTAGTGTCTCTTTCACTCATCAGACAACCAACTACAAAATGCCACAAGATGGCAGGGTCTTCTGCTCTGATACCACTAAAATAAGCTAACCAATTTTTTTGTTGAAATTTTCACACACAATCAACACTTCACCAATTGAATTAGCATTAGAATTAAAACTGAAATCCAAGTTTGAAAGATCTCAATGCCAAGAATGCACACTCAATCCCAAGGAAGGAGAGGTGTTGTCATATGGCGAAGAAACTAAAAAACAATACCTTGAAATGAAACAAACTCAACATCAAAAATGTGCACTCAAGATCCCACTAAGAGCGAGGTGTTAACATATGACAGATTTATTAATTAAAAACTAAAACAATTAGGCGGATAACCAGCCATGAAGATACATCTATCTAATTCATCCGTTGTGGCAGGCATCCACTTGAGAGTGGGGATTGACCACTTGAAAGTGGGTACAATGAGAGCTACAATGTTCATTCTCCACACTGGCGGTAAACCATCTAGGGGTAATTTAATATGGAATTTAACAAGTAATTGCAGAAACTAAATGGTTGGATTAGTACTACTATATCTCAGTCGTACAATCATGAAATCTGCAAATTACAAATTACAATAATAAAGAACAATGCTAAGCAGAGGAGAATGAATTCTTTCAATTTTTTTAGCTCTTCAATGATGAAAGAAAGCCAAAACTGAAATCTAATAAAATCTTATATAAAACTGAGATTCTGGAAATTCTTATCAGCAAATTGTAAACACCATAAAATGCTCATAACTTCATCAAATTACCTCCGTTTGAAATGAAATCGAATGCAATGGACAACTAGAAGGTAGGCGACCATGCTAGGATGAAGAAACAACAACAAAGACCCTCTGTGAATTTAGCATGAATTCCAATGCACTTGAGAAAGGCACGACCCTCCTTGAAGGGGCGATTTTCCTTTAAAAATCAGATTCTCTACTAAAAAATCTCAAACTTGGCATGATGAGTCACCCTAGGTCAATAAATCAAATGATGAAATACCCAAAATCATATTCAGACTAATAATAAAGCTATGAATAAAAATCACCTTCAGTTGTAGATGAATCAGCAATACCAAAATTGATAAATCTCCAAAATTCTTCAACATTTGAACTCAATCTGCTAGTTTGGATGAGAAGCAATCCCAAAAAACAACTAGGTGTTATCTTTCAAGCATGGAATTGGATAAATTCTAAGAGGTAAGCATTCCTCAAAGCTAAATTCATGAAGTCATTCTAACAGCATAACAATATGATAAGCATAATAGATACCAAGGTTGGAGCAAATCCTTCACTAAATAGAAGCTCACAAAACTCTTCAATTTCCTGAGAAGGCACACCAAAAGACACAAGAGTCTTTTCAATTTCCAAAAACAATTAATTCTCAAGATAGCATCCCTCTTGCACAATTATGAACTTCGCTTTATTTTAAAAATATCTCCTTAAAAGAGGCATCCACTTTTCCCAAGGCATTAAGACAATATTAAAAATAATAAACACCTAATGAAGGCGTCCCCCTTCCAAGTCCCTCTTTTAAACACAACTTAAAGTTGTTCTCCTAGGCCAAGGGGTCAACTACAAATTATAACATTCATGCCTTTATTCACCAAAATAAAACCTTTAGAAGCTAGATTTGAATTGCATTAAATGCTCCAACTGAAAATGAAGACCTGAAGACTGGTAATTGCATACTGCCAAAAATAGAATTTACTAAAAAATAGTAAACTCCTCGAAATGCCATAGAACCTTTGAACATGGAAACCCTAATTTTACCTCAAACGAGCCTACAGGCTTCCAGAATAGGCTGATGAGCATCAAAGCATATCACTAATGAGAAGGAGACATTACAAATGCTACCACTAACCAGAAGCTAATTATCAAAGAAAAGTTGAGGAATACTTGGATGAGCAAGGGAGAAGATGTTACAAGTTACCTCACTAGGATTAGACTTGTCAAGGATAATTTGGCAGCTATTGGAGATAAACCAGATGATGAAGAGCTAGTACAAATAGCCTTGAATGGGTTTACTAAGTAGTGGGATGTCTTTGTTCAAGTCATTAATGGACGAGACACCTTACCAAGTTGGGATCGACTATGGAGTGACTTCACTCAGGAGGAGCTTAGACTAAGTCTTGTTAGTGGAATCAACAATAATAGTCAAAAAGTGAGGCAGAACAAGAAAATGTTGCCCTAGCAAGAAAATGGAAAGCGAAGAAGAGGTCTAGCAAACCAAAAAAGTTAGGACTTGTCTAAGATCAAAACAAAAAAGTGAGAAGAAGGACTTGTCTAAGATCAAATGTTATGGTTGTCATGAGTTTGGCCACTATGTCAGTAATTTCCCATAAAGAAATAAAAATGAAAAGAAAGGAAAGAAACAGATGATAGCTTTAAAAAGTGCAGATGAGCTTTCTAGTAGAATGGAGGATGAGTTTGCACTCATAGCTTGTATGGTTAGCTCAACCTCACAGGATGTTTGGTATATAGACAGTGATGTGTCATTTCATATAGTAGGAGTTAGAGAGTACTGTTATGAGGAGGACATCAAAATCCAAATTTCTATGGGGAACATGTCCAAACTCAATCCAGTTGCGAAAGGGACTTTTCTATTTCAGAGGGAGAATGGCAAGTTGATTCCCATTTATGATGTGTTGCATGTGCCAGGCTTGGGTATGAATATGATTTCCATATTTATCCTTCAAGATAGTCTACAATATACTCTTTAGAGGGGCGCATGTGTTAATCAAGCATAAGGATTGGAAATCACCTATAGCTATTGGAGTTAGGAGCAACCGAATTTACAGGTTGTAGTTTGATACTCATAAGGCACTTATGAGCAGTAGTAATCTTAGAGATCAAGGAGAGATATGGCATAGGAGGATGGGCCATATACATCACATGGAGCACTTAAATTTCTTCGTGAGACAATGACAGGTGTTCTAGAGGTGAGCACAGAGCATGATGATGTACGCAAGGGATGTGTATTGGGGAAGTTTGTGAAAACATTTTTTCCAAGAAGTGACACCAAATCCAAGGGTGTTCTTGATCTAGTACATTCAGATATATGTGGGCCAATGTTGATGAAGTCTCTTAGAGGATACGAGTACTTTGTTACTTTTATTGATGATTTCTCTACGAAGACCTAGACATACTTCTTGAAGACCAAGGATGAGGTCTTCAATCTCTTCCAAGAGTTCAAAGATCTTGTGGAGAATTTGATAGGAAGGAAAATAAAGGTTCTTCGGTGAGACAATGGAGGCGAGTACAAAGGGAAAGAGTTTCAGGAGTTTTGTATGAGGGAAGGAATCAAGAGAGAGTGAATTGTTCCTTACAACCTGCAACAGAATAGAGTTGCTAAGAGGAAGAATCATTCTATATCAGAGGCAACAAGGGCTATGTTGTATGACCAGGATATGCCATGTTATTTATGGCTAGAGGCATGCAGTATGACACTATACATACAGAATAGGGTTCCACATAAGGTATGAGACAAGATGCCACCAGAGGAGGCGTTCACAGGGAAGAAGCCTATTGTGTATTTTTTGCACACACGTCCCGCTGAAGGCAAGGACCCTCTTTCGCTTCAGTTTTGGTGTCTTGGCCCTTTCATTTTGACATTTTATCTTGCTTTGGCACATGCTTAAATGTTTATTTTGATTTCCTAAGTGATTCCCCTAAGTTATTCATTGAAAATCTTAAGTTCTGGGTGAATTTTGGGTTTTTACCCTGGTTCGGGACTTTCCACCCCAACCAGATTTTCCCAGATCCTACTCGAACTCCGGCTGGGCACTCTGGTTCAGAGATTTTTAGTCTTCGCATAATTCTGTGTGGGCGGGATTTTTCTGGATTCTGTTATGTCGTCGGGTTCCCTAATTTTCTTGGTTGTCTTGTTGGTGACATTAATGGTTTTTGTACGAACTTTGGACAAGGTATTTAACTAATCTCTGATGACTTTTATGCCATTATGCTTTATTGTTTATCATCAATTGAGCTGAGGAGTGCGTTCTCTTCGTAATTGATTTGATTTGAGGCTTTTGAGTTTGCGAATTGTGGGCTTTAGTGGTGATTTCTTGAGCATTGTTATTGTCTTCGCTGGGTGCCTTTGAACTTGTAATTGCTGCTTCATTTGATTTTTGCTGCATCAAATGGTATGTATTTGATTGCTCTACTTTTGATTAATGAATGATTAGCATTGCTTTGGCGTTTTGGGTTTTGGGGTTCGAATTTCTGCATGTTTGAAAGTTTGATGCTAGGGTTGCATGATATGGTTTAATTTTTGGCTTCCCAAGTAGTTTTTGTGATTGTTCGTTTGCTTGCATTATGAGAAACTTGCTTGAGAGCCGTGATTTCCCCTTAGTAAGGAATTAGCAGTTGAAGCACCTAAGTTCTGAGCTTGCCTATGCGTTAATGGCAAATTTGTAGGGTTTGACTTAGGGCATCACCATGAAACTTTATTCTACCTCCCATTTGGCCTATAATTCTAAGAAAATCTATGGAAGGCCCATACCTAACTTGTCTCAGGCCTAGATTCTTGAAATTTAGGATCTATGCATTGGTCTGAGCGAAATCACCCTTTAGTGTCGAAGTTCGGGTTTCATCCTCAGTTTGGGATTTTTCATCTCTGGCGGATTTTCCGGCTCTGGCAGATTTTCCCAATCTCCTTCGATTTCCCAAAATCTGCATATTTTCGGAGTTTTACCTTATCTGTAGATTTCTGTCGACTTCGGATTTTCCCAAAATCCTTGGCTCCCTATTTTTCCCAAAATTTGTGCAAAGTGTCTCTGCCTTTGTGGAAATCCGTCCCTGGCAGATTTTCCCAAAATCTGATGAAATATGAAATAGCATGACTTGTTAATAGTTGATGGTGCATTTTATGATTAATTTATGCTATTTTGAGATCTTATATATCATTTATTTATTGATAATGGTCGGACTTAGTTGATATTAGGTGCTTTCATGTTCATTTCGCTCGAATCCATCTGGCTCAAAATTTCGCGGAGTTCCTCCTGGCTTGGATTTTACGGATGGTCTTGAAACTCGAAATTCATTATGATCATTTTGTATGGGATTTAATAACATCTTGATTGTATGGGATTCATTTTAATGATGGTTTCGACATATTAACTTTGGCTTCCTGTGGTTTTTACTATGTTCTCTTTGTTGGATGCAGGCTGAGTCTAGCAAGGCAGTGACTAGGTCTTCAATGTCTGAAGCAGAAAAGATTAAAATGGACATCAGAAGCGGAATTCTTGAGAGTAAGATTACATCAATTTTGTCAGAAGTAATAGATACGAATGTTGGCCTCTGGGACTATGAGGAGTTCAAAGGAAGATTGGCAGCAGATGATCTTCATGTGGTGTCTAATAGAATGAAGGAGTCAAGCTTGTCACATGTGGCAAGTTTTCCTTTCACAGTCTAGTGCTATGAGCTTGTCCTCGAATGCGCTAGACATTATGATCAGGGCACACAAAGAATTATTGGCCCTCAAGGAAGAATTGTAGCAAATTTGAATCATGTTTCTATAGCCCAAACTTTTGATATGCCAGATAGGTCTCATATGGTGGCATTCAACATGGAGGCATCTAAGAAATATTATGAAGAAGAGACTGTGAAATCACAACAGCTTATCAATTCCTGGCTAGAGAAGCCCAAGTCTCTCATTATTCCAAACTTCCCAAGCAACTATTCAAAGCAAAGTTCAAGAAAGAATACTATGATGCCATCACATTGCTTAGTAGGGTGGTTGGATTAAGGAATGTAGGTATGTTTGAGAATTGGATGTGCCACACTATTGTGAGGATGGAATAAGAACAGATCAACTATCATTGGGCTGGTGTGATTAGTAGGATGATCCATGAGTAGCTATCCAATGTGTTACAAACCAGGACCTTCACAATGACTTCATACTTGGTTTATGCACTTGCGAGATTTCGCCCCTACAAAGGATTGAGCACAAGGGGAATCTTTGGGCAGGATGTCATCTATGATGTTTACCCTCAATTGCACCTAGGAAGCTCTAGCTATAGGAGGGTGAATGACGCATTCACCATGCATATCACCAGATTACTTCAAGGTGCAGAGCATGTAAGAATTTCGGACCAAGCAAAGGAGCTCATCAAGAAATATGGGGCATGGTTTATTTAGTTCCCAACTTTCTCATACATCCGGATTGATGGTTGCCAAAGGGCTCCTTACAGACTTCCAAGGTATCCTACTGATCACATTCTACTTTTGGAGGTCACTAGATAGATATGTGACTTTGATGCCATTATTAAGAGGGACAAGCATAAAACTAGTTTTGGTGGAGATTTCCCATTGAGGATTGGCACTGGAGAGGCTTGTCCTTCCATTGGTTCTACCCAGGCTTCTAAGGAGGAGATGAGTGCTCTTCGTTTATCCTTCCATTCCAAGAGATCAAGGTTTGACATCATAGGTGAAGCCCAAAAGAGAGCCAACAGAGAATATAGCCATAAGGTTGAGTTAGAAGATTACTAGGCTAACTGTAGTGATGAATACGAGGTAAGGAAGAAAAATTTATCTTGGCTCCCAGTAGAATCAATCTGATTATATAATGTGAGGGCAGTCCCGGATCAACTCGAGGATGATGGAAACCTGATTCAAGATCATGCTTATGAGGCAATAAAGGACAGGCCAATTGGTGATGTGGATTGGTTAGAGGAAGAAAAGACAAAACTAAAATAGTTGATGGATCCAATCACCAAGTTCACTAGAATGTGGCTAAGGCATAAACTGTGGGAGTTGGAGAATGAAGGTGTACAATGCACTTATGAGCTGATGGGAGATTTGGACCCTCACTCCACTTCCAAGGAATCAACTAAGTAGGATCCTAAAGGCAAAGGTAAGATGGATTCTCCTTTTAAGATTAAGATCAAAGGTGTTCAAGTGGAGGAGGTCCAAGAGACAGAAAAGTAGAGAAAACCAATTCCTAAGAAAAGGTCAAAGACTAAGAAGTTTGAACAGAAAGAAATTGAAAAGCAGATTCCTGAGGTTGATGTTCTTGTCCCCAAAAGGAGAAGATTCATAAGATTGTCACAAAAGGTAGGTTCTAAAGATGGAGTGGAGGGTACTCCACATGTGGTAAATGTAGAGAGTTCAGAGGAAAAGGCATGGGTGTACACAAGGAGGTCAAGGACTCCTTCCCTTAAGGATAGTGTGCCTAAAGCAGATTCTCCTTCGGTTTCTTCTCATGTAGAGCAGCATGATGATTTTCCTTCTTCTCATGAAGATCAAAACAAACCTGGTGAATCCAAAGAGGCTGAAGATCATCCAGACACTGAGGGAGAGGAATTTCATGAAGGTGACCTTTATAGTGCAGAAGCAGAAGTTGAAAAGGTAATGCAGTCTCCCTTGGTTGCATATGCAAAGTCACCTGTTGGAACTCAAGAGGTTAAATCTCCCCAAGGAGAAGAAGCTAGAAAGATTCCATCACCTGAGCATAAGGAAGAATATGCTGAAGAAAAGGAGATCAAGATGGATGAGACTCCTGAGAAGCAGGGTTTAAGTGAAGAAGTTCCTAAGGACCAGCAAGAGGAAGTGGGGCAGACTAAAGTACAATTGGAATCCATTGTCCCTGATTGGTTGGATAAGGAGATAAGGAGAAAACAGGTTGTTGTGGAAGACACCCCACCAAATTGGGATGAGCTGCTAGCCAAGATTGGAAAGGATAAAGGTAAAAAGAAGGCTAGGGTGATTTCAAAGATCGAAAGGGATGAAGTTCATAACAGAGTTGTCCACATTGCAACTCCTACTCAGGATAAGAGTAGAGATGAGGTAACTGTAAAATATTACAATGTGCGGACTTTTAATTTAGGGCCTACTTCCATTGAGCAGGACATTGAGGATTACCAGGGTTCTAGCACAATTATCGTGGGGAGATTGAGGAAAGAAATCCAAACTAAGCAGGAGCTGAAAAAGGAAAATGAAAAAGTTAGAAAATGCTTGGAGGATTTAATGAAGCCCTTGCAATCTATTAACCCCTCTGCCTTTTCTGCAAATCCCTTACCTCAAGAGACTATCATCGAGTTGGAAAGGATGAAGGCTTCCACTCTTGCCATTGCAAATTGGTTGCAGGGAGTGCGGACCAAAGGGAATGAGGCTATTAAGGATATTCTATCCTCAGGGAAAGATGCTATGACGACAACTAATTGGTTGAAGGAGGTGTTAGCTCAGGATAAGGAAGATATAGATCTCCTATTGCAGAAAACCAAAACTATCATGGAGTATACCAAGGATAAGCTAGTAAATGATGAAATTCTCCCCTCCCCCAGAGTTGTTGAACCTTGGGAATGGTTTGAAGCATTGCAAATTAGGTAGAAGGTTCTAAAAAATATCTATAAATACAGGAGGCAGATTGATGATACACTGGCTGGTGTTTATAATGGATCCATTGCTTTCTTTAAGATTATGACAGGGAGAAGGAAGATTGCCCATAAATATTTGAGCTTGGAACAGTTGAGAAAGTGGTCGCATTATGTTTATGTTCCAATCAATATGATTATGTTACTAAGCACCAGTTGGATGATGCGGCCACCTATATTGTTGTCATTGACAAATACCTAACTTATAAGGTGGAGTGGGATAGGTCGATAAAGCAGTCCAGGGAAGAAATTGCATCAATTGAGAGGTGACTTAGGGTTTTGCCTTTACCACCTGTGGCCAACTTGGATAGGGTGCTTTTGAAGGTGCATGAAATGTTGGATCAGAATAAAGACAAAGGGGAAGGTAGTTAATGATTGGCTACATCGGGATTTGTGCTTCCCTATTATTTTTCCATGCATTGGTCTGAGCTGCATTGGAGATCCCAGGCCAACCTGGATGAAGTTCATGCATTTAATGCATATTTTATCTCATTTTGAATTTCTCTTGGCCAACTTGTTGTGCCTAATTATTATTGTAAAATCCTATCTAGGTCGACATGTCTTGGGGATTTTATAAATATGGCATTTTGCCTCATTTGTAAGGGTTAAGAAGTTTTAGACATAGACAAATAGAGAGATAGTTAGAGCGAATTAAGTAGAGCAAGGGTTAGCAAGTAGTTATTCTCAAGCAAATATTGTAACAGAAAGCCAGAATTGTTACTACAGTGGATAATTTGATGCAAGTAATGACATTGTGATTTGGTGCCATACTTGTTTTCTTATCTTGCATGGTTCTTGTTATTCTAGCTTTAGAATTGCTTTGAGGAAAATCAATATTTAGATTAGATTTGATTCAATGATGTTTATGGTTTGATATTTGAAGTGTTGCAACAATCCCTGGTCCATACTTTTCGCAACCAATTGATTGTTAGTTGCTTTGCAAAGTTAGCCTGGACTTTATATTCATTGTGCTTAGTTCAATTGTGAGGGTTTATTCATTTCAATTGCAATAGGGTTGTTTGAATGAATGTTCATGATTTGAAAATCTTAACACCTTAGAAGATTGCAATGTTTCTATAAAATTGTAGATTCATCTAGGTCAAGTAGGAATTAGTTTTGAGGGATTGGTCTGTTTCAAGTGCTTTGTCATTTGCATTGTTAATCTTAGGTTTAGTGTTAGATCTAGAAATCTCTTTCAAACCTTATATCTTTTGTTATTTCTTTATCATTCGGGTTAAATTGAGGATTGAAGTATCATTATATTGCTAGATCTGATAAATTGAGATTCAGTATTTTTTCTTGTAGTAAGGTCCCATTGTGATTACCAGTATTTTCACATTTATCACTGATTTGTTTATGCATTGTCAAGACCTGACATTAGAGACCTTGGGGTTATCTCTTGAGGCTTGCTGATAGAGATTTACCTTTCAAGAGAGATATGATATTATATTCTGTTTGAGTTGTTGTGCAGAAAACATCATCAACAAAGCCAAATGTTAGCCACTTTAGAATATTTGGGAGTGGTTTTTTGTCACATTCTAGCACCTACACATTCCAAATTAGATTAGACTACAGAAAGAGGGTACTTTGTGGGGTACAACGAAACCTCAAAGGCATATCGAATATTTATTCTAGGGGCCAAGAGGATTATAATTAGGTGTGATGTAAAATTCATGGAGGACAAGGAATTTAGGAGGTCCAAAGACTTTCCAGCAGATGATTAGAGTGAGCAGCCAGTAGAAGCTCCAAGGATCATTCAATCAAATCAGGGGAAACAAAGCACAAGTATAGTTACTAGTACAAGCATAGGCTCAGGTGTTGATAGTTCACAAAGTATGGAGCAACAGATGCAGTAGATCCAAGAGATACGTCAAGAAGACATGGAATTTGATACTTCATCCTCTATAGTTGGTAGTAGGAATCATGAGGTTTAACAGACACATAGGGATACTCAGGAGTTTGTGGGAGCTCCTAGGACAATTAGTAGACAACGAAGACAACCAACCAGGTATAATGATTATATGGCATTAGTTAGTCAGTCGGTAGATAGTGATCCTTCTAGCTATCAGGAGTCCACACAGGAGTAGGTGTGGCGAGATGTCATGGTTGAGGAATATACCTCAATAGTGTAGAACGATGTGTGGGAGGTTGTTCCTAGACCAACAGATAGGCGATGGTTGGATCACGTTGGATCTATAAGATCAAGCACAGTGCAGATGGTAGCATCGAGAAATACAAGACAAGATTTGTGGCCAAGGGGTTCTCTCAGAAGGAGGGAATAGACTATGAGGATACATTCACTCTAGTGGCCAAGTATACTTCTATATGAGTCGTGATCTCACTTGCAACATAGATGGGATGGAAGATCCATCAAATGGATGTCAAGATGATGTTTCTTAATGGTGAATTGGTAGAGGAGGTATACATAGAACCAAAGTGATTTGTAGCACACACCAACGAAACCCACATGTGCATATTGAAGAGAGCTTTGTACGAACTCAAGCAGGCTCCCAAGGTGTGGTATGAGTGTAGATACTTGTGCAAGGAATGGGCTTCGTGAAGAGTGAGGTGGATGTTAACCTCTACTACTTGGTGGTTGGGGGTGAGGTTCTCATTCTTGTTCTATATGCAGATGACTCATTTTTAATAGGTTCACTGGGGCTCATAAAGGAGTGCAAGAGGTACCTTGCAGTAGAATTCGAGATGAAGGATTTGGGGCTAATGCACTACTTTCTAGGCATGAAAGTGTGGCAGATAGATGGATATATTTCCCTTGTACAAGGGAAATAATGCATCAAAATATTGAGGAGGTTTGAGATAGAGGATTGCAGAGCCATGTCTACTCCTATGATCATGAATTGGAAGAAGGTAGAGTCATCTAGGGAGACGGTTGTAGACCCCACCTTATATATATAGTTGATTGGATCTCTCATGTATTTGGTCAACACCAAGCTAGATATATTGCGTGTATTACACTCTCTTAGTCAGTTCATGGTTGAGCCAAAGAGAGTGCATTGGATAGCAAAAAAGCATCTGTTGCGGTATTTTTATGGTACAATCGAGTATGGGATCAGATATGCTTGAGGTGATAGTATCTTGGGTTGATAGGCTATACTGACACAGATTGGGTAGGCAGTACAACAAACATGAAAAGCACTTCAGGGTGTTGTTTCAGCTTGGGATCAGGAGTTGTCTCTTGGTACAGTAGGAAGCAGAATTCCATGGCTCTGAGTTCTGTAGAAGAAGAATACATAGTAGCTAGCATGGCAACATGTGAGGTGATATGGCTTCAAAATTTGTTGCTAGCCTTGTTTGGTCAGAGGGTTGAGACTACAGTGATACACTGTGACAATCAGAGTTGCATCAGGTTGTCTGAGAATATGATGTTTCATGACAAGTCTAAGCATATAGACATCAGGTATCACTTCATTAGGGATTGTGTACAATGGAGGATTGTTCAACTATAGTATATACCTACAGATCAGTAGGTAGCAAACATTTTGACAAAGGCACTAGGGAAGGAAAAATTCATCTTCTTCAGAGATTAGTTGGGTGTCATGCAGAACACCTTCCTTGCTAAGAGGGAGTGTTAATTTATGTAGCTTGGACAAGTGTCTCCAAACGCAAGAATATTAATTAATTAATTATTTGATTCCTCTAGAGACTTATAAAAACTAGTTAGTTAGGGTTTGTTAGAGTCTAGTTAATCTTAGCCATTGATTGTGATTAAATCATGGCCATTGGTTTTTCAATGGGATGATTATAAAAGGGGATCAATGGGCATTTGGAGAACACATACTTGATAAAGATTTGTAGTGATAGCAAATAAATTTGCAATGATAGCAAATAAAATCTGCAGTGATAGCAAGGGCAGAATGATAGTGTTGGGACAACAATGGTGGAATTTTAGTAGGAGAAATTGAGGGAAGAATTTCCAAAGAAGAAAAATATTGTCGAAGCTCTACCAGTAAGAGGCGAGCAGTTTATGTATCTCTTGATTTGCTGAAGTTTAATAAAGTTCCTCATCTATTGAACTGGTTTTCCCTTTAGAGTTTTTCCAGGGATAATTTGTCCAAAAATATTGTGTTCATTATTTTGCATATTTTTTCTCTATTCCTGTGATTTTATTTGTGAAGTTGTAGTTATGTTATTTTCAATATTTGTTGTGAATTAATTTTCAATAGTCAAATAATTTGTATAGATAGGAGATTAATAATCAGTAACTGCAATAGAATTTTCACATCGACCATGCCATCAGTATTCTCCCCTACAAGGGTCTTGATGAAATTGAGGCCAAGTCATGCTTGATGGTATCGTAGTTGGATTAACCAAAGTAAATGACCAATCAACCATACCATCAGTATTCTCTGCAAGGGTCTTGATGAAATTGATGCCAAGTCATGCTCGATGGCGTTGTTGGTTTATGTCCATCCCTAACCCCCATATGACAAACAACACCCATGCCACATTCTAGGTATCTACAATTTGCATCCAAACTCCACCTTCGAACACTAGTCCCACTCCAAGTGAGGCACGACACATAATCCCCATCATGGCCCATCTTCAACATAGCCACACCAAGCATCCCATTATCTTTTCAACTACCCTTGTTTCTTCCCCTACATCCAACATCATTGACATAAACATGGAGGGTACATCTGTGTTCACGTGGTAATGCTCCACCTCATTCATGTAGATATCTCATAACACTAGCCTAGAGTGTGCATCACCACACCAACATTAGTTTTGAAGACTACCATCATCCTCCGCTCGGATATCTCCCCTAGAAAGGCTATTTTCCTTTTCTTTTCCTTCACGCATATCGTAGTATCCATTCTGGATTTATGAATTACCAAATGGTTGTGTATGCAAGTGGCATCCATAACCTCCTTTAAAGCTAGGCCGCAGTTATTTCCAAATATGTTCACGTACCTCCACACTCTTTCCTTAAGCACTCATTATTTCCTCCCTTCCTTTCACATTTAATTGATTGTGATTTATTTCTACTTCCGGGTATGTGCAGGATCATCATGGAAAAAACAGGCCCTTAAGTGGCAATGAAAATTTAGAAAAATTAGAGTTAGGCAACTTGACATAAAAATTTGAATAAGTTATCTATATTATTTCAAAAATATGTAAGAATAGAATCTGTGGAAAATTGAATGTAGTTTCTAAAATACTAAGTTTATTTTAAAATTAAAATCTATTTGGTGAAAATTTGAAATTTCAATGTAGTAGTACTTAAATTTCAAGGAAAAATAAGAAGTAGGTGTCTGTCTGACCACCCTAACCATAATAAAATGATAATTTTTTTTATAATATTTTATATATAAGTAGAGGACTCATTTCCAGATGTGATGCATATTTTTTGTAATTTTTTTCCAGCAAATAATTAATTATGAATTTTTATTACAATCTAAAAAATATAAACTCGATGTCTCAATTTCCACTCACTTTGGTCAAAACTTCATGAAATTCAATTTTTTTTTTTTTTAATCCTATAGTATGCTAAGCATAGAATGTGATTCATGTTTTGGATTCAAAAAATGTGATATTGTTTGAAAGCTATAGATGTTTTTCAATCAACCTATCAATCAGACTTTAGTCATAATTGAAATAGAAAATGAATAATAATTATTTTTTAAATTCAAAGTAAAACATAATTTATATTGGTGGAAAG
>VDFB02193867.1:622491233-622519184 GCA_007258455.2 Sequoia sempervirens | reverse complement strand
GGTGTGGGGACAATCCCAAGAGCCTTGCATATAGCCAAAGGCATAACATTGGCTGATGTGCCTAAGCGAATTGGACAATTATGACCATTTTTTCTGAATATCCTGATAGTGGTAAGGAAATGAGGCATTTCAAGCCTTCCCTTAAAGAGTCCCATAGGTGTGTCCACCTGGACCATTTGACCCTAGTCTTTTTCATTGGTTTTTTCCTTATTATGCCCTTGATTTTTCTCTTTAGAGGGTGGTTTTCTAGTTTGCTAATTTGGAGGAGCATCCTTCTTCTTGCCTATAATTTCCTTAATTATGGGCTCATGTGGTGGCTCTTTGAAAGAGACTCTTTTGGCTGGTATCTCTTGTGTTTTATTAGAGGAAGGATTCCCATTAATAACTCTAAAGAAGGTGTGCCTGACTACAGGAACCTTGAACAACTCAAAAGCGGTTAGGATGATTTTGAATTTCTTAAATTCTTCAACAATTTATTCACCCATTTGCTTGATTTTAGCCTCAAAGGCTCTAGCTATGGAAGAGCTAGCTGGTTGTTTTTTCATTTGACTTGGCTATTTTTTCTTATCAAAGTATTGAGTAGGCACATGGGGAAAACCTAGATTATTTTTGGCATTAGGGTCAAGCGGGGTGTTAAAGTTATTGGGCGGAGTAGAAGTAGTGAAATGTCCTACTTGTCTATTTCTTAAGAAATATGGAGATGTTCTTTGGTGAAACATTTGGATCTCATCCTCACAAAAATATTCCTCATCTATTGAACCATTTTCTACTGAATTAAATAGTTGAGATAGAGTTTCTTCATTACTTACTTCTTTCACTTCTTCATTCTTTGGGGAGGCAGTCTCAGTTTCTGGCACATTGTTATTGCTACACAGAAGTGGGGCTTGATTGACCACAAGCATGAAAGAATCCTATGGCTCAGATGGGACTATGTCTCTGCAACCCACATTTTCAATGGTGTTATGGACCTCCACTTGAAAGATCTCCACAATAGTGAGGAATTTGTGGCAATCTAGCTTAGAGTGTCTATTTGTTTTATAAATCTGACACCATCTAGATAAAGTAACCTCAATGAGGTACACTCCACTGGTCATTTTCTCCATATTAGTAGGCTAATCAAGAGGAGTGGGAACAATTCCATTGTTTGGCCTTGTATTCCAAGTCCTATTTTTCCTTTGTGAGGGTCTCCTTTCAATTTTTTTTTTTTAGCCTTGCCCTCACTCATAATTCTACCTTGATGAGGTGTCGGGCTCATGGCTACCCCTATTGTCTTGGTTGAGGTTAGCCTAAATTACTGAGAAGCCTATAATTGATTATTTTGTTTCCTGAGATGTGTCATTTCTGTGGAAATATTTCTAATCATCTATGTCAACTCATCTAATTGGTCTTTCTCAACATTGCTTGGTTGTGGTGTTTGATTCTGGAGGAAGACGGGCTATGTTGCCAGTTGGTTCTGTTGAGTAGGTAGAAATTTGGGCCCTTATAGGTAAAGGGCCACTTGAGGCTATTATGAATATTCTTGTTACTATTGGGGCTGTAGATAATGAGGCATGGGAGGCACTTGATTCATGAGATGTCCCAAATGAGGAACTATGCAAAATTGTGATACATGGTTCATAAGAGGCATATGGTGTTGGAGTGCTTGATTGAGCCCTTGAATCTATATAGGATGAGTGATCTGTCCCAAGGAAGGTAGTGGACCGGAAATGTTTTTCCCCATGTCTATGCTAGCTTTGACTACCTCAACATAAGCATCCACCAGTCTAGCAGGTGGTGGGTTCATTCTTTTCACAAACACTATAGTGAGATTGTCTAGGGCAGAGTAGTAGACTGGAAAAATAGTAGCATCATTAAGTACATATGGATTTTGTAACCTCATGTATGCTTGGTGGAAATAATTGTTGAAGGATCCTATTGGTTCGTTAACCTCTCTATGAACAAACATGAATTGTTGATATAGTTCTGAAGGGTTGATTGAGATCTTGTATTTCCTCAAGAAGGCATTCTTCAAAAGGTCCCAAGTGGTGATGGTCCCCGTTGGTATATTGATGTACCAATAAAAGGATTCTTCTCCTAGAGAATAAGGGAAAAGTCTACATCCCACATCCTCATGATCAATCTGCATATCCTTCAGTGCTATTTGAAATATCTTGATGTGCTCTTCAACTGTCCTCTGTGGATCCTGAGGATTGAACTTTGTACAAAATAATTCTAGGTTCTTGGGCATGCCATGGTAAGCATTGAATAATAGTGGAGAGGGGTTGTTTCCCAACCAAGCCATGAGGGGAGAAGGAGGTGAAATTTGTTGTTGAACAACAACTTGGGGTTGCATAGGGGCAGTGCCAGTTAGGACTATTCCTTGGACTTGAAGGGTAGGGACGGGGGCAACACTCTAGCTATGGGAAGCGAGTGGTTTAAATGCAGTTTGGGATGGCTGAGTGGAGGAGGTGGAGATGGAAGAGGAAGGGTGAGAATGTGGCTGATGAAAAGGAAATAGGGGTGAATATGAAGGTGAATTGGATGGAATGGAGGAGGAAGAAGAGGTTGCATCCCTTCTCTTAGTCTTTCTAGCCCTTGTAGGAGGCTGCAGTTATGGAAATTCCCCTTTATTTGGTGTAGATCTTAAAACTCTTTGGACTATTTTAGGGGACAATGACCCAATCTGATCTAGCTTAACTAAAAAAAAGGCCCTCCTTCTAGTGTTAATTCTGTTGATGTGTGATTTTTCACCTTCTCAACATAGGCAACACACGAATGCACTACCTCTCTTGAAAGGAAATCTCTAACAACAAGTTGCTGAAAATTACCCCAAGGTCTTTCGGGTGTCAGGTCATGACTTGCTTGGAATATCTCAGTAGTTTTAATGTGATCTTTCTGGTAATGATAGGGAAGACTTACGAAAGTTAAGTTCGATGGGAATTGGATCTTCCAATGGAGTTCTTAAGATGGGAAAGTTATTGTATAATTGTTTTAGGTTCGAACGATAGTCTAAAACTCCTTTTTCAATTTCAAATTTGGCTTTACAATGTGATATGAACCTTGTTCAAAGTCATTACTAAAAAAAAGGAAAAAAGGCTAGGGAAGAGAGGAAGTTCCTAGACCTAAAACTATCAATGAACAGTGATGATGGAGGACCCTACTGTGGACAACCTTCATAAAACTGAGTTCCACTTAACCAGGTTTCCTCACAGTCTCATGAAACTAGTGCAATCTTCTAAGGACTGCAGATTTTCAACCATTCATTCACCATAAGCATGAATAAAAGATAAAACTTTAGTACAACTTTCAATTTATGCCCAAACTAGCTTTACATAGCTATTTATCATCAATAAACAACAAAAACTATGGACAAGGAAGGTTGGAAACACACAACATAATTCTTCAATATCAATGCACAACATTAAATAACTCATTGATAACTTGCAAAACTCAGAAACAACAAAGTAAATCCATTCAAATTCACTAACTATGGAAGAAGAATCATGCAACATGAAATTGGAACTTAAGAATCCACCAAAAGTCAATGAATTTCTATTAAAATTCCAGTAGCATGTCTTTACAACAACCCAACTCCCTCTTGAAAATGGGAGGAGACACCCTATTTATAGTGTCCAAATAGAAAAATGAATGGCCAAGATTCACTACAAACTAGGGTTTCACCTACCCCCAAATATTTTATAATTTAAAATTACATTTTTTCATTTAATCTATTTTGTCCTCATGTGGTAGCACTGTAGCTCTTTTTTCTTATAGCTGATTTCCTTTTTCCGCAGCTACTTGGTGAGGAACTCATGATCAATCACGAGATTTCCTTCACCCTTCTTTGCAGTGGCGTATTCTATAAACTTCCCAATCAATGCCTGGAGCTTGTTCCACTCCAATATGTCTGATTGAAGCACCTGGAAGTTCAATTTCCTTGATTTTCTCATAAGCTCATCCCAATCCTTATCATACTTTTGTGCATTCTTTATCACCTGTTCGGATTGAGAAAAGGCTCTTGGAGCAAAACCCATAAAATCTGGTGTGAGCGCATCTATGGTCCTGTTCTCCATCTTTTTGTTGAATTATGGATTTATCTTCTTTGGGTCTAGTTTGATGGTGGGCATATAAAAATATGTCGTCAGCCTTAATTATTCTTCATAGGCCGCCCTGATTTTCTTTACCCAATCAATATCTAGCTCCACCTCATGGAGTACTCTTTCCAACATTTCTTTTCTATGGTCCAAGCCCAACTTCCATGTCTCCACGAGCTAGTGGTCACCTTCCACCAAATCAAACTCCTCCTAGGATCTATCAAGTATCTTGATAATAGCCTCAATCTTGGGATATGTGATTCTATATAACTCTAAGAAGTTGGTGCAAAATTTCCTTATTCTGTAAAGTATCTTTTGTACCTCTATGAACCTATTTGTTGTCCTGACAACACAACCTATACCCATGTATCCATTGTAGAGGACTTGCTAGAACCAATCGTTTGTGGCCTTCATCCTATTCTTTCTTCTCTCCAATTTTTCATTGTGATCCTTGGACATTAGCTGTAGTGGCACTGATGATGTGGTTGGGATATCTTCAATCGATGACCATTGTTGAATATAAGCTATCAAATCTACCACTTGTGCTTTTAACTCCTCTTTGGAGGTCTTATCCTTATTCATTTGGTGCATGATGGTGGTGATGGATCCCTGGAGATGGTTGATCTTCTACTCTCTTGTTGCTATCCCTAAATCAAGGGTAGAAACATTATAGATGACCCCCTCTTCTCCCACCACTAGAGTGGCTATTTGTAAAGTTCTGGATCTTGATGCATCCATTGTCAGATGAGATCTGACCTTTGGATTTTTATCCTTCTTTGTACTTATTTGGGCTTGAGCCAAGATGGCCTCCAACCTTGCCTTTGGATCTATTGAGGTTGGGGTTTTCTTGTCCAATTGTTTCTCAAGCCACTCAAGCATCTAAGATTCCCCTTTTGGTGAGTTGTGTTCACCTTCTTCCTCATGGGTGTGTTGAATTTCCATTGCTTTGTCACCCAGAGCTTCCTGCTCTATCCTTTCTTCTTCTTCTTTATCAAAATCTCGGATGAATACAGTTTCTTTTCTTGGGAACTCAGTGGTTGCATGATCCTTGGGCCTGTCCTCCCCTTTAGTGGTTCTCTCTTCTTCTTCTTGTTCATGCCCATGTTCTTCATTATGTTCTACTTCTGAGCTCTTCTTCACTGCTTCAACTTCTTCTTTAGGCTCATCTTCTTCTTTTTCTTCTTTTTCCTTTTATTCTTTCTCTTTAGAAAGAAGCATCTCTTTATTGTGCTTGGGGCTTTCATCCTGTTCCCTAAGTGGAGGCTCAATTTTCTCTATTTTCTCATCTGCATCCTACTCTTCATCGGAGGGATAATTTTCAATTTCCTCTCCAATGTCTCTTAGCTGTTGATCCAACTCTTCTTCTAGTTCTTGGTCAGAGGTCTCCATGATGTACTTGGTGCCAACATATTCTTTACCCTCCTCAGAGGATCCTTGTTCTTCTCCTTCACTCACCAAATGATCAATCACTAGATGTTGTTATTTAGGGTGCTCATGGTAGTCATCCACTTTTTCTTCCATCTCCTTGGTAGCTTCCCTCTCCTACCTCTCCAACTCTTCTGATATTTTCATTGTTGCCTCCATTGTGGGTGGTTCAGTTGGAGGACAGGGAATAGGGAGATTAGCCATAAATTTTTCCAAGACAGCCTGTACTACCAGGTTCATTAACACTCTAGAAATATTTGTTGGGATGTTCTTCATGTGTCAAGCAAAAGCCTCTAGGAGTGAGAGAGTGGGTATTGGAATTGTTGTAGTAGCTAGTGGAAGAGATGATGAAGAAGACATGGAGAAGGAGGAGAGTGGAAAAGTAGTGGCAGAAGAAGAATCTATCACCATTACCTAGGTAGTAGGTAGGGTGGACTGAAATATCCACTGTAGGCGGAGAAGTGGCAACCATCACTTGAGAAGCAGATGAAGGGGCATCAATAGTGGCAATGATAGAAGTAGTGGCTATGCAAATGGAGGCAATAGGTGGGGACTTTGGCTGCTCAACCTCTGTTCCTCTCGTTCATGGAGTGGGTCATCCTAGATGGTGGGAATCTCTCTAAAAATGCTAAATATCTTTGATTTCTTGCAAGGTTCACCTTCCAAGGCCTTCCTTGAGTACACCCTAGGCTTAGGCTATCGTTCAACCATCTCTTTTCTCTTCCTTGATCGGGTAGTGGGAGGAGATTTTGAAGTTTCTCTCGTTGGGACAATAGTAGCAGAGGCACTGTCAGTCTCACTTCCTGGCTCATCCTCAAGCACACCATATGTTAGGGTAATCCCCTGTAGCTTCAATTGTGCTATTTGCTTGTCAATTCATTCTTTTGTCCTTGCCTCAATGGGCTTCATAAGAATGTTGTGGTCATTGACCTCTCCCTCATTCCAATCAATTAGGGGCAATGGTAGATTGACCACTACATCATATTGAGGATCAACCACTATTTTTTATCTTTGACAACTTGATCTGCAACCAGAAACATGTTCACCGTTTTGAAAAAATAGGCCATCATACGCATGTAATGCCTCATGTGTACCTCCTTATCATCTTTGCAATTATCCTACAAGTCCTCCACATTATGAAAATTGGCATATTCTAGCTCAACCATCTTCTTGAGCTTTCCGTATGGATCCATCCATAGCTGAGCAGTGTGGAGCTCTAGGTTGTATACCACAAGTTCTTTGTTAGAATAATATCCGCATTGGGATGTGTGGACTTCATACATTCCTTGGCCAAAGGAGAGGGGATAGGGAATCCTCACCCTATTCTTGTTGCTTAGGAGGGCGTGTGCTCACTGTAGCTGCCGAGAGAGTTCAAGTAGTAATAGCCGGTCATTTGGGTACTAGGGCATCTTGTATGGTTTCTCTTAAAAACCCTCAACTAAAATGTAGGTAAACTTTGGAAATTGTATGAATAGAAAGATGAACCAGTAGATGAAAGCATTAGCACTATGTGAGACCCTCCTTTCAAAGTCACCTCCAAGCATTTTGATAATATGGCTTATGAAGGTGTCATTGACTCTGCAATACTCTTTCTTAAAGTTCTAGAAATTAAGCTGGGGATACCTTTGATAGACCTTTAATTCCCTGACTAGAGTTGGATTTGTTGCTACAAATAGTCCCCTATATTGGGCACGATCAACAAGCAAATAAACCAAGTATGATGTTATGTAAAATTGTGAAGTCTTCTTCACTACCAAAAATTGCTCATGCAGGCACTCAATGATCATCCTTGCCCAATAGAATTTGGTTTCTCATCAGATTATTTCCTCTACAAAGTATAGCATCCACTCCTAAAAGAAGGCTACAGTTGGAAGGCCCATAAATTTGTTCAATAGGGTTACCAAGTCATGGTAATCCTTATAGAAATCGGTTTAGAAGAGCTCTTGGAGCACTTTATTTGCACTGCCCCTCTTCTCCTTTGGCCAGTACTAGTTGATAAGCTTCTTGCACTCTAAGGCATCAATGTCCCACATCTACTTACTATATTCTTTGGATATTTCCTCCATCTCACTGAAGGTAGGGCTGTGGAAGGTCTTCCCTATTGACTTGCAAGATAGATTAGCTAATATATTCCCATCCTTGTCTACTATTCTTTTTTGTGTCCTCTTGATATGCCTCCCTACAGGCCATTACAAGCCTAGGAGCTATGAGGGCAGGTGGGAATCCATCAGCCTTAGCCAATCCACTGCTTCTGATTTTCTTAGAATTTTCTGTCGTGGGGTTGCTTTGAACCCTTTGCTTGAACTCATCAATTTTGATATGTCCTAGATTTGTATTTGAGATCTCCCTTCAATTTGTGGTGACCTTGGATTTGAGGGGTTCTCCTTGGAACTTGTACTTCATTTGGTCTTTATTCTCTTTTCCTTAGGGTGCTTTGGTTGGCTTCTTTCTCTTTTATTTCTCCATGGTTTCCTTCGAAGGTCCTGCACCTGGTTCCATATATCCTATGGGTGAGAGAGCAGTAAGCACATTCAAGCATAGAAACACAAGGAAATTTTTCCAAAATCCAACAAAATGATGTTAAAGCTGATAATTCATCACCTTAAAATCCTAACATCTCTTTTAGATGAACATTATCCTTTTACTAGAGGAAGTTATAATAATGCAGGCCTAGGGGTGCAGACTTCCTTGGGTTGGTGGCCATTCTGAAGGCCACAGTAGAAGGGACAACATTTAGGGCACGACAATCCGCATGTCTCAACCTGCATTGAGATTTGGTCATGAAATAGGGTCCACCAAGGAGGTCTATCCATTTTGGCATATGGGTTGAAGTCACTTTGACATTTTGGAGGTGTTAAGTTCACTTTTTAGTCATATGAGCTAAAGGAAAGTGGGAGTAGGGGTAGCTTGGATGTTCAAGGCTCTGCCATTGAAAATTCCGCTAGCAAGACAACACCCTGCAAGCAGCGTTCCACCATGCAAGATTTGTAGCTTTGGTGGACATCATCACAGTTCCCTTGGAGCTCATGTTTTTGTGGGTCAAATGGTGTGGGGAGATTTTGTGTCATGGCTGTTTGGAATGACGAAGGCTAGACAGAGGTCTAACTGAAGAGGCCCACATCATTAGGTCCACAGAGGGCTTCAATGTTTCTTTGTTTATTATCTATCAGGAGGCAATCGACAGAGTCGGGATCCGCATAGTAGACCAATGAAGGTCGGTGAATGTTTTGGAATGGTGGGAGTGAGACAGAAGTATGCAAATTCTTGCCTGCATGAGGTGGTCCACCTAGGGTTTAAGACTTGATTATTTTCATTTTGAGTTCAGATGGATGCAGTGGGTTCAGAACCTGCAGTTTAGAAGGTTGGCGTGTAAAGGTTGTTTTGAAGCAGTGGATAGGCCACGATGGATGCAGATGGAAGTCTATGGGGAGAGGCCCACAAGGAAGCTTGAACTTGTTCATTAGGGTGCAAAGGAAATTAGACGAGAGGCAAGGTTGCAACTTGGTTATTGGAAAGGTGAAATCACTTTGCTATTTTGAGTAATCATTTGGCATGATGGTGAAAGGGGAGCAATGCCTGCAAAGGAAGGCCCACCATAAGAGGTTGCCTTGTTTTGGGGACAAACAACGGATCAGATAGTAGAGCCTGATGGGCAGAGGGATGGATTGTGAAAGCTATTTTGAATGGAAAAGCTAGGGCATAAATCTACAAATGATGATCCGTAGGGAGACCTCTGCAATGGACAAAGACTTGGGAAGTTTGGAAAAGTTTCAGCTTGGATGGCAATGGTCGAGGTGGGAACCACCTATCAGGAAGATGACACTAGAAAACCATTTGAAATGGTTGCATGCTAACAACATCCCAGAGGTGGAAACCCATGCATGCAGACCCAAGCACATCAAAGGATTTCTTTGTTTGGGCTTTGCAAATTTAAGCTAAGTTTATAACGACTAAGTTGAAGGGGCCCTCTGCAAGGGGGAACTCAGTGGAGGTGTTTGCCATTTGGATTTTTAAATATTTTCAAAGGATGGTGACAATGATGGCTAGGGTGCGGGCACGCAGGGAATGAAGGCCTTGGTTGAGGAATGGCTGCGAGAACCTCAAGTCTTGCACATGGCCCGTGAACAAATTTTCAATGGATTTAAAAATTATGGAATATGGGTTTTGACCATCCAGGGGTGCTTTAGTTAGATTTTGAGTTTTCTTCCTTTAGATTTAACAACTTTATAGAAATTGAAGAAAAATTAGAACATGGCTCATGGTAGAAAACCTACCTATGAGATCCGATAATGGTGGATGAACAAATAGCTAGCAAAGGCCCCAAATCAACAAATGAACTTGGTGGGCCCAACGATGGTGTTGGTGTGGGCTCTCTGACTCATTTCTGAACTCTTGACAAGAGAAAATGACAGCTCAAAATGGACTATTTATAAAATTTTGAGCATTTAATGCCCCTCATAAATGTGGGTACAATGGTGCTTAAGGTAGGTGAGCCAACATTTCAAAAATGGCGGCAGGAGCGGTGGTGTTCGGCAAGAAGATGATAGCTAGGGATTATCCATTTGGAATGACCGATAGTGAAAAGAGTGAACCAGGCTGTAGGTTCTATGAGGTGGGAGGATGTCAGGAGAAAGCCACTTGGAATGGTCGGTAAACAAGGGAAACCCATGCAGGGCAGCCCGCAGGGGTGGACCAACATTGTTCCAAGGATGATAACTCTAAAGATTGAAGGCAAATAGCCAAGGAAATCCTGCAAAGGACTAAGGCCTTGAAAATTTGAGGGTAGTAAAATATGGCCAACTCAATGTGACTCTTTTAAGATTTCTTGACCACCTAGGATAAAGCTCAAAATTGCTAAGTATTTGGGCTTTGAGGGAATTTTGTGTGGGTACGCTATTGATTGACATTGAACCCTCTAGCTTGTGCATTCAGATTCTCTACATTTCTTGAATTTGGTAAATTTGATGGTTTGGGTGTTTACGTTGATGTGTTTGATGATTTTAAGGCTAAACTTGCATGATTTGGGTTTATTTATTATGTTTTTGAGGTATATTGCGAATTTGGGTGTGGATGATTTCATGTAGGATTTCATCCATACAATGCCATCCAATCGAATCCTTTCCACGACATCTCCACACTGACCTCCTGCATTCCATTTCCCGAATTCCTTTTTGTGAAGATTCATGCTGCAGAAGCCACTATCCTTGACACCATTTTTTGGCTTTTCACCCATTGGTTTTCTGCAAATCATGTTCCACCAAGCCATTTCTTGGAGGCACAGTGATGTGTGATTTAATAATGAAGATTTCCTCCATCTTTTATCATTGGTTCTCACCAAATCAATGGGTCTTATGTGTGCAACATGTAATAATGAGCTACCTAGAGTCTAAATTATTTCACAATGATTGATTTCACAGTAATGGGTTCCAAGTCTTAGTCTATCACTTCCTACATCTTTTCAATTGTGCATAGAAAGGGCCAGATTTCAAGTCTATCTTTGATGATTGTGGCTTCAGTAAGAATCAAACCATGAGATTCAATGATGGATGATGGAAAAGTTACATTCTACTCAACATATGAGAGTTGAATAGATGTCGTTATAAGAAAAGCACGTTAGTTACTCTCATGGGGGGAGCTAACAATTATTTCAGATTTTAATGAGATGGACAGAGATAAAACATGCATTTATATCTTGTGCATTGTTCTTCCATGGGGTTGGCATTTGTGTCGGTTCACAATCTTTGCATAGAGCATTTGGGTTGGCGTAAAGATATTTCAGCTCATGAGACTTGGGAGCCCATTCTGTGTGAAGCGCACACTATTTGGTAAAGGAAAGCTTGAGGAGAGAATTATAGGTGGATGATTCCCATTCCTCCATATCCCTACATTCATCCTCTTTCATTATATTGTGTATCTCTAATGCATAGTGGCGAGGGAGTTGGAAGGCTTATTAAAAATTGATCATTAGAGTGGACGGGTTTAGTTTGAAGATACCTATGGCATAAACTCTTTGGTTTCCATCACATAACACTTGATTTATAGTTACAAAAGGATTCATGGCTTTGAGACTTTGCTTCACCACAAGGAGATAAATTTGGGTGATTGGATGCCATAATTAGTGAATTCTACATGTTTAGATCTGAGCACAAGATGATTGTATTCTTTCGATGACTGCCGACTCATGTTGGGTATGTAGAAGTTGGTTTTTAAAGCAGAGTTGAGTTAGTCACCAACCTATGAAAATGATAAGTATTCCTTTTGATTATTTTCATAGTTTTGGCTTATTATGATGCGAATTACTTAGGGGCCACGACTATTCTAAAGAAAATGGTAGAAAATTTATACTCTATCATGGCTCGTGCTATATAGGTGAGGCATATTTTGGATTTACGAGTTGTTTGGAATAGATTGATTGATGAGGGTGGAAAAAAATAAATACGGTGAATGCTAGTGCTAAATGATCAAAGTTGAGTAGTGACATGAGTGATATTTTTGAGCTTTCTAAATGGTTGTGAGTTTAGGAATGTTTATGTATTGTGGAGTTTTCATTTGCGGGAAGCCACACCCACTTGTGCCACCTTTTGTCCTTGCACTGGCATCCTACACAACATTTTCCACATCCCATTTTTGCGGGAAGCTACCTTGCAGAAGCCATGATCTCCCATGTCGTTCTTTTGGCTTCAACCTACTTGGCACTTGCACACTGTCTTTCCAAAAATGGTCCAACCACCTCATATTTCCGCAAAACTTGTTTCCCCATTTTTAAGATCTTGTGGTGGTGTAAATTGCATGAATTGAGATAGGATCACTAGATAATTCAAAGAGGCAGTATTTTGATATTTTGAAAGGCATGATTTCTCGAGGCACAAGAATATTAGAGTGGATTAGATCTTTGAGTTTGTCGTTTAGTCATTTCATGGGATGGATTATAAGCTCAAAGGTGGGAAGATATTTTAATGGTATGAATGCACACATAAGTGGTTAGGAGTGGATGCCCTAAAACACAAGCGTGAATTTAACCTTCATTTAATCATTTGGCATGGGGATTTAAATAATCATGGGAATCATTTATAGCTAAAGGGTTGGTAAAATACTTAAAGTTTTATAATAATGTCACCCTTATGATTAAATGGTAATTATGGGTAAATTTAAAGTTTTATTATTAAAATTTTTTATTATTGATTTACCCATGATAGTAAACATTTAAATATTTATGATTTAAATTTTAATTGATTTAAATTGTTTAATGCTATGCAGGTATGATATGCTTCTGATTGAGATACTTGTCAATAGGAATCGTGCATTAAGAGGAGGGACTTTCTTATGGATGCATGACAATGATGAATTTGGGTGCAACTTTAATCTTTATTTTCCTAATAATTCATACTTGACAACTAAGGAGCATGTTGAAAGGTCAACCAGGGAGTTCCTTGGATTTTTCTACCTAAGTTTTCACCCATGTCGAACGAGTGTGCACTAGGGCCTTTTTTTATATTTCCTTAATATAAAATAAGCTAAAGGGCATTGTACACTTTTCTAGGTTCACATGTGAAGCAATTTTATGTTGAGAAATATTGTACTTGTATTGGATATGATGTAAACCCTAAGTTGTAGAAAATCTAGGCCATTAGATGCAAATCAATCGTGGCCATTGATTTGGGTTTTAAAAAGCTATAAATAGGGGCATCCTCTGATTTGAAAAGAGAGATGAGTTTTTGTATAAAGACATTTTGAAGCAATATAGAGGAAAGCATTGAAGTTGGGTGATTTATTTGTGTTTTCTCTTAATGTGTGGATTATTTAGTCTCCCCATTTTATTTCAGTTCAATTTATTTATAGTTCAGTTTTATTTCCAACTTATTAGTTAATGAACAATTCTAATGGTGACTATTTTTTAAGGTATTTGATGCTGTTCCAACTCATGCTTTTGGTGGTTTATTGATGATAAGTCACTGTGTAAAGCTAGTCTGAGCTCATTTCTTACCATACTCTGGTTCAACTATGTATGTTCATGCTTTATGTATTAATGTCATAGTCTGAAAATCTGAAGATAATCTTAGGAGATTGCACGAGCTTTGTGACACTTTAGAAATTTCTTGGTTAAGAAAAATTTGGTTTTGGGAGTCTATCTACCTTAATACTTGTCATTATTGCTGCTATTCCTAGATTTCAAAATTAGAATAAATCTTTAACCTTTACATCTTTTGACATTTCATTTAAAATCTAAAATTAGTTTTAAAATTCCAACATCACTATATGGTCATATCTAATGATTCAAGGTGAGTTTCAGATTGCTTTTCTAAACTTGCATTGATAGCCTTCAAACTTCTAAAACTTTTGTTATAGACCTATGAGATTCCAACATTGTTAACTTGTAAGGCCCCTTCTGATTACCAAAAAATCACATCATCAACTAAGATATTTTCTACATTGTCAAGACTTGACATTAGAGAACTTTGGGTTATTTTATGAAATTTTATAATGTTAACTTTCAAGAGAGATATGACACTTGTGTTCTATCTGTGTTGTACAATGCAAAAACACTTTTCAACACTAATATTCAATGCTGTAGATTTATATCAATATTATGAAGCAGAGTTAGCAAAAGGTAGTGATTTATTCCACAAAAAGGATATAAAAGTCATGGAAAATCCTAACTTGAGAATTGGACATTCTAGTAGGTGACTAACATCTTCTTATGATCGTTCATTTACATTGTCAAACTAGGGAACATATACTTGAAATGGAGCGGCACTGTATGTGCACTAAGAACCAGTTTCAATCATAATTTACCAGAAATAAATGTGTGGAAGGAATTCTACTTATGTTGTAGGAAGGTAATGTAAAGTCTTCTTAACTTAAGCATAACTTGATCAAAGCAGAAATCATGACAACTATTACTAAGAAACAAACTATGAATTGGCCTTATGCTGCAGAAACAAACAAAGGGATGGATTCTCGATGTTGCAGGAACAATACAAGACTGAGTTTGCGCTGAAACTTTCAAGAATGAAATCTAACTTATAATCAATAGGAGATAAATAATTGACTAACTACAGATACTCACTAAGTGGGCCCCCTTAGTAAGCATCAACTAGTTTATGCAAAATTTGAACTCAAAACCTCATCAGCTTTTATTCATAAACTTGGAATCATATACATTGATTGTTCTGCTTATAAGAAAACTAACACAAAACACTATCTCTTATTATAATACTAACTCTTACACACATTGTTGCTCACTCGCATAGGAGGAGAAATTATTTATACTATAAAAGAAACTAACTACCTAACTCTAACAGAGAAAGACATGGACATAAGGGCATCCTAAAACCAAGGAAAAGACTTCTCATAAATGAAGGCATATATGTTCAACACGATTCAGAGAGAATTTAGTATTCCACTCTTCCTAGATTAATGATCATTTAGATTTCCTCCCAATGATTGGTCAGAGAGTCTTTGCTGGAACAACCTCCTCAATGTTGTGCTGGAAATGGAATGTACTGCAGGACCGAAATCTACTGCCCTCTGACTCGTTCATGCTACCTTCAACAACTTGTGATGCACATGGTGAAAGAAGCAAAAAAAAGAATGCATGGAAAATAAAACGATACACATTCATTAATCACATATTAAATCCATTTCATTATCCAAAAACCACATGCATTATATCAATCATTCAGGCGGTCAAACAGGGTAATTAATATAGACACATAGAGATGTTAAGCTGTAGGAATATAGGAATGTATTGCTACAGGATACTACCCAATTTTAGATAAAAATTCTTTAGTCAAAGAGTTAAAACAACCATTAGCAATAAGAGTAAGTGTATTAAAAATACATCATAATATTCAAATTATGAGCATATTTTGAGCTCATCATTTGCCCCCTACTTATCCTAATGATGGTCCTCCAGCATTAAGCTTTCTAGTTGTTTCTCTGAAATCAGTAGGAGTAGTATGGCCTTGTAATGAAGTTCTGAATTTGTAGTAGAAACCTTTGAAACTCTGCCATCTCTCATACCTATGGGTTTTTGTATCCTCATTAACATCTGTAGCCCAATGAGGGTAAAGTGGTCACATTAAAATTGGAGGTTGAAATGTTAATGGTAACCACAACTCAAACCTTTTCTAGAGACCAAGCTGCATGTACTTCTTTGTCCTTCTGATGGCTGCTTTAAAGTTCAAAGAGCTATAAGGCTCAAATTTCCTCAGACCAACAGTCAGTTTTTCCCATCTTGTTTCAATTTTGAAAGATGAAAGATTCCAAAATAGATATGGTTGGTCTTTGAACTCATCGTACACCTGCTTCCTGATATCAAATATTTTCATTCTTTCTGTCTGATCATTGAATCCATATGCAATAGTAAGCCAATTTCTCAGAATTGTATGGGGATCTGAGCTTTCAGGTCACAGTGGAATAGGTTCATTCCTTTTAGCCTCTTCATAAGCCTCTAATTGTCTTCCATAGTTAGCTTCATTGGCCACCCAAGACAGGAGTGACCTTAGATGAATGTCACCAATATAGAGAAGTGGATTCCACTCTATTTCAGAAGGAATTATCAAACCATGCAAATAAAACTCACATAAAGAATTTTTTAGCCAACTAGGTGCTACCTGATATGCATCATAAAATTCCTTAGCTGTATGAATGACAGGGTCTAAATTTCTTAAAATTCTCATCAATTGAAACCAAAGAAATTTCTCTTTAAGGCACATAGCATATACCCTAGGTAGTGGTATACATTCCATAATATTACCAGTTATCTTCATCATTTCATCCATTTTCTCTTTCATTTTTTGAATTTCTTATTTTTGTCTTTCAATTTCTCTTTTCAATTTCTTCTTTTCTTCCTCCTAAAGACTTTGTTGAATTTTAGTTTTAGCTAAATGGAAGAAACTCATAGTTTGAAATGTAACAAGCCTCCATGTAGTCCTAAGATATTCCAAATATTCAATCAACAATGTCCTTTTATAAACAACCAATGCTCGACAAGTTTCAAGGGGTAATGGAGTTTCATTGGACACTTCAGACTACCCAAGTTGTTCTTCCTCTTGCTGTAGGATGGATTCCTATTGTAGCACAAGAGAAAATTTGTGCTTCTTATGAAACTTGCCTAGCCGCTTCAGCCAAGTCATCAAGACTTGGCATCCCCCTTCCCTTACCACTACCATGTTGTGCTTCTTCAACTTTCACTGTCTAAGTTTGCACTTCCCAAGGAATAATAGATGGACTTTGTGGAACATTCTCAAATACATTATGAGAAACATCATGATTGAATTCTTCAGATTCGTCAGAAATTACTATAATTTTAGGTTGAGCGGGGGTTGAGGTAACTTTACACTATTTCCTTGATGAAGCTCTTTTTGGAAATGTTTCACGAGTAACAATTAAAAGACACACTTTCATGGCCTTCCTCTTTCTAACCTTCCTAGAGGGTTCAAACTTAGTAGGAGAAGATGATAATGATACTGTAGTGGCAACAGACATTGTTGCAGGAGAAACTGCTACAGGGGAAGATGTTGCAGGAAAGAGTGGAGTAGAACATTTTAGCTTTTGAGCATGAGGGTTAGATTCTGGGGTTTTTTTTTCCTTAGATGACTCTCCTACCTTCATTTTCCCTTTTTCTTTTCTAACAATAGACCTAGTTTGTACTTGGGTAGAGGGCTCTGGTGTGGAGGCTACAGGACTAAGTGCTATAGGAGCAGATGATTCTTGCTCTGCTCCCCTACTTGTAGATTCTACTCTCTTTTTCTTTTTCTTGCATTGTGCAGTGAGTGCTCTAGGAGGCTTTGGAGATTGCAGACCCTTCTGAGAAACAAATTCTTGCCAAGAAAGGGGTGATACGTCCCTCAGGGAATGCTCGATCAAGAATTTAATGAGGGCATGATGGGTGATAGAGTTGTCCCTACCCCTCTGGGTTTCATGGGCACATTGTTTCAAAAGGTTTAACAACAAATTTGGAACATTGATAGCTAAATCGTGCCTCATATGACTCAATATTTTAAAATGATAGGAATGCAAATAGGAAAAACGTCCCTCACAAGTCAAGTACCTGATTATGAAGGCATCATATTTTGATTATGGAGGAGGCAGTGACACTTGTTTGCATCCTTTTTTGGAAACCTCCAAGGGTCCATCTATTGGTATTGTGAATTCTGCCCTACCAGAGACAACATTTGAAGAAAAAATTTCTCCTACCGCCGGAAGCCCAGTTACTTCTGCAATCCGCTCATCTGTAATGGCTACCATCAAAACCCACACTATAACTTCTCCCTCTAAAAGAGTTCTCAAAAACTCACTTGCAGCTTCCTCATTAAAGGAATCTAACCTCATAAAATAATTCAACCAACTGCAATTGCTGAATGCTTGAACCATTTAAGGATTTTGCATCAAGAGTTCATGAGCTACAAGCTCATGTCTTACTAACTGGCCACCCATATTCACAAATTATCCCAGCTGAGATTCCTGAAACTCAAAATGTTTCCGAAAATTTGAAAAAAAATTTCTGCTATGCTTCTTTCTTCCCTACCATCACTTTTCTTTACTTTTCCAAGAATGAATCAAAGGATAATTGCATGAAATGATTGTTAAGAACTACCCAAATCAAGCAGTTAATTGTTGTTTAGGATGAAAACATGCAGTCATATTTGGAAAGTACAAGAAAATAAAAATATCTTAACAGTTGTGACAGTGGCATAAGAAAAAGTTTGAAATGGATTATCCCCACCCCTACTAAAAATGTGGCATGTGTCCACACATGTGGGAAATGATAGGTGAAGTATAGGCAATAATGACTGATATGTACATAGAAATTAATGAATAAATGAAATAAATAAACGATGTGACAATAAAAGATATCGCGTACCTTATAATAAGTGCTCGTACATGTTGGGAATTATCATAGCTCAACAAGAAATGACGGCTGGAAGTGAAACCATAAATGAGGGTGGTACGACATAATGGATGATATGGATGGGTGACATGGAAAAAGAGGAAATGAATGGTGGTGATGAAAAATGGAGAACGTTTCTTCCTTAAAAAGGAAACCTTTATTATGGGCATGTAACATAGAATTTTAAAGAGATGCTATAGGAGAAAGGCCAAAGCCTTTTGCTGCAGGAGGATCAGTGGTTGCATCTGAAACAAACTGCTTCATAAATTCCTCTTTGGACACTGGCTTATGATACAACCTAAGATGGTGTCCATTAACCAGTAGTTTGAATTAGACAAGATCTATTGTAGCTAACTAAACTGAACCATTATAAAACACATTTTCTATTTCATAAGGACCAAGCCATCTTGTGGTGAGTTTACCTTGATTTTCCTTGTACCTGGAGTCATAGAGCAGTGCCCAATCACCGATAGAGAATTGCTTAGTTATGATATGGTGGTCATGCCATTTTTTTCTTTGCTACTAGATAACTTCAGTATGCTGCAGGACGACTTTCCTTATCTCATCCAATGCATTTAGCTGTAGGAGGTGTTCCTTTTGGGCTTTTGAAATATCAATGTTAAGATGGAGAGCAGTCCTTAAGGTCTTATGCTCAAATTCAATTGGCAACATGGAAATATTGCCATAGAGTAACTCAAAAGAAGTAAACCCTGTAGTTGTTTTCCATGTTGTCCTATAGGCCTAGACTACTTCAGGAAGGCGACTGCTCCAATCCTTCTTGTGTAATTGTACTATCTTAGTAAGAATTGCCCAAATTTCTCTATTGGTAACCTCTTCTTGACCATTAGCTTGAGGGTGATAGGGGCTTGACTTTCTGTGCCTGATCTTGTAATCATTCATTAATGTAGTGATTAAGTTTGATGTAAACTGAGCTCCTTGATCAGTAACAAGTTCCCTTGGGACTCAAAATTGAGTAAAAATCTACTCATACAGGAACTCAACAACTTTATTGTCATAGGCATGTGTCATTGCTTTCACTTCTACCCACTTGGTTACATAATCAGTGTAAACCAAAATGTATGATTTCTCATTGGATGGAGGATTAATAGGCCCAACAAAGTCCATGCCACAAATATGCAAAAAATGATCGATTCCACAAAAAGGATATAAAAGTCATGGAAAATCCTAACCTGAGAATTGGACATTCTAGTAGGTGACTAACATCTTCTTATGATCATTCATTTACATTGTCAAACCAGGGAACATATACTTGAAATGGAGCGGCACTGTATGTGCACTAAGAACCAGTTTCAATCATAATTTACAAGAAATAAATGTGTGGAAGGAATTATACTTATGCTGTAGGAAGGTAATGTAAAGTCTTCTTAACTTAAGCATAACTTGATCAAAGCACAAATCATAACAACTATTACTAAGAAACAAACTATGAATTGGCCTTATGTTGTAGAAACAAAGGGATGGATTCCCGATGTTGCAGGAACAATACAAGACTGAGTTTGCGCTGAAACTTTCAAGAATGAAATATAACTTATAATCAACAGGAGATAAATAACTAACTAACTACAGATACTCACTAAGTGGGCCCCCTTAGTAAGCATCAACTAGTTTATGCAAAATTTGAACTCAAAACCTCATCAACTTTTATTCATAAACTTGGAATCATATACATTGATTGTTCTGCTTATAAGAAAACTAACACAAAACACTCTCTTATTATAATACTAACTCTTACACACCTTGTTGCTCACTCGTACAGGAGGAGAACTTATTTATAGTAGAAAAGCAACTAACTACCTAACTCTAACAGAGAAAGACGTGGACATAAGTGCATCCTGAAATCGAGGAACAAACTTCTCATAAATGAATGCATATCTATTCAACATGATTAAGAGATAATTTAGTATTCCACTCTTCCTAGATTAATGATCATTTAGATTTCCTCCCAATGACCTGGTCAGAGAGTCTTTGTTGGAACAACCTCCTCGATGCCATGCTAGAAATGGACTTTACTGCAGGACTGAAATCTGTTGTGATTTGACTTGTTCATGCTCCCTTCAACAACCTGCGATGCACATGGAAAAAAAAGTGAAAGAAAGCATGCATGGAAAATAAAATGATACACATTCATTAATCACATATTAAATCCATTTCATTATCCAAAAACCACATGCATTATATCAGTCATTCGGGAGGTCAAACAGGGTAATTAATACAAACACATAGAGATGTTAAGCTACAAGAATATAGAAATGTATTGCTACATGATACTACCCAATTTTAGATAAAAAGTATTTAATCAAAGATTTAAAACAACCATTAGCAATAAGAGTAAGGGTATTAAAAATACATCATAATATTCAAATTATGAGCATATTTCAAGCTCATCAGGTAGTGTAGAATAAAAATGGAAGAATCGTATACAACAATAATAGAAATAAGAGACCAAATAAATTTTATATTGTAAGATTGGTAGTGTAGACACCTAAATTTGATCACCACATATGGTCAAATTTTCTCTTATATTCCTCTATCCCATGTCCATAAGTTGTATTAATTAAAAAAAATATTATTTGGTTAATATTTCATCCTATTCCTAATATCCCCTAAGATGTTTGATTAATTAATTAAATAGCTTACCCATCTTCCTCTCTAAATTAAATAAATAATCCAATTTATTTAATTTAGTCACTTTTCCCAAATGAATTAAAATTAATTTCTAATTCATCCATTTTCTCTCTCCTTGTCCCATCCTCCAACATTTCGCTTAAACCTGATTAGCCCACTTAATCCTTAGTTAGGGTGTGCACATTCCTAATCAAGATTAGGGTCACATCCTTCATAAAATGCTGGTGGCTCACTAATTAGGATTAGTCCACCTAACCTCTCATTTGCACAACCTAAATCAGTGATTATACCTAACCTAATCCTCATGCCATTTCAAACAACTTTGCTATCACTTAAGTAGATTTAGCTTTAAGCATTCAAAAATATTATGGAAACAAAAGATTTGCAATAAAATTTCCATTAAAAATACTTGAAAAGTAAAATTTTTCCCAGGTATTATCCACACATGCCCCAAGAATTAACCAAAGTAAAGCAAACCACTATATACTTCACCAGATTGCTTCACAACTAGGCATAGAATGATGCAAGATTTTAAAGAAAGGGAGTTTTATTTGGACACCAGGTAGGTTCTATATGCACCCTTAAATGGTGTAGCATATAGTATTGTGCAATTGAACAAACAAATAGATACAAAATATTTCATACTAGGTGGTAGCTTTCAAATTAGCTTCGATATTGATTAGCTTCTATGTGCATACAAGTTTTTAATCCAAGATGATTCAAAAAATAGGAAAAATAACAAAACTTAAAGAAGTTTTGGCTCTTTCAACATCGAAAAATTCTAAACTTAACTTAAAATGAACCATCCCCCCGCTTTTTATAAGAACAAGACACATGGAAGATAAGACAAATAAATGAGAGGAAATCCAAGGGAAAAATAACAAGGAACATGGAAGATGACAACTAGTAGGAGAATTGTTGATGAAGTCAATGAATGTCAACCTTCCTCAATAGGTTGATAGACTTTGGGATTTATCTTTTTACTATCGCTAGAATAGTAACTTGAATCCGAATAGGATGTAGGAACTTCCCATATATTCAGAATGATTAAGTGGACATTCTATTCCTACATTCTCATTCTACCTTATGTTTAATACTTCCTATATTGAATCACAACGAAGGTTGGTGCTTCATTTCACCTCATTCGTAATTCTAGGATTCTTGGCATTCTGAAAAAATTAAGCTCCTCTGCACATAGACTCCTAGACCGTATCACCCAATTTGGATATGATTCTATTCACAATTCAAATTTTCTTGACCATCCATACCCAAATGTTGCATTGCAATCTACTTATCCTGCAAGCACAAATTCTGCATATTAAATCCCTTTTAAAACATTCATAAAAATCTCATGAAGAAAAAACCATTATTATTAAATAATCATTTAAACACATCATAAATATCACACTTTTAAAATCATATTCTTGGGTAATTATTTCTTTTTAGTCGGGTTACCGAACCTTTAGATCCTCAAGTAAACTTAAATATTTAAATTTAACTCAACATTGTTACCCGATACCCAACACTCGCTACTTCAGCTTTTACTAATAAATTTTCCTGAACCTTGGACTTTATTGTAACCTACATGTTTTATCAGACCTTTTCTCCGAAATTGGAACACTTCACGCAAAACTTTGCATTACCATTTCACATTTCTGACCTTTCGACACCAAGTACCTAATACACTTGAATCACATAGTATTTCAAAAAGAATTTCTTTGAATTTTAACTTTTGGTGATCTCTTTAACTAGCTAGTACCTACCATAAGTATTAGTTTTCACTTGTGTCCCCAAGTCATACAGTCTTGGGGTGTGTTGTGAGATCACATAACAACTTGCAACCAATAAAACCAAATTTAAAAGAAACTCAAGACCAAATCACCTCCTTAAAATGATAAATTATACATATTTTTGAACAATAATGCCTTACCTTTACTTGGATTCCAACATAAAGACAATAAAATTTCTCCAGAAAGTATCAGTGTGTGTTTTGATTAATTCTAGCTTTCAAAACTCAGTGAAAAAATTAGTTCATTGACATTGAACTACATAATTTGGTAATCCTCCAAAGCTAACCATGGATAGAGCCTTGTTGTAGTCAAGGATCCATAGCCCTAACAAGGTTATCTCTGTAATTCCCCCAAACATAGCTCTACTACTAGTTAGGTGTCCATAGGCTTGATAGAGATATTTGGATAGCCTAAAGAGTTGAATTTCTCTCTTTTGATATTTCTTTGATACTCATCTTTTTTTTCTTTTGATATTTCAATGTAATCCCATTTACTTTAACTTGTAGGAAATGAAGCCCTCTAGTAGGTTGGGAATTACAATGGTAGTGAAAGTTACCTTTTGATTTTTCATTCAATGCAAATCCCTTCATTGTTTCACCCATTCCCAGATACTTATTTAATTATTCCCTATAAGTGTGACTTTCCAGCTAAACTTTACCATCCTTATGCCAAATCCCAACTAACTACAATTTGTTATCTATTAAAAAATATGCATAAATTAGAATTTAGTAGAAAATAATTCAATTGCCAAATTAAATCTAAATTTAGAACTACTGGTTACCACCCTTCCATTTTTATTTTTTATGGCAACCACTAAATACTCAGCTAGCAATTTCAATTTGATGGTGCTGCACCACATTAATACATTAGAGTTGTCATGATGGCACTTAATTCTGACCATAATACTCTGCATTTAATTCGCATGCCTTAACACACGTATTATTTATTTTCAATTCCCAGATGTTGATGTGTGCCACTTGACCGACTTGATTTTCCTTTCTACATTGCACACATGGATACCTTCATGATTAATATGACTTAATTAAACTTAGTGAAATGACCACCATTAATTTTGAAATCTTTAATTTTCTCGATTTGCGATCTTTATACTGGAAAAATTTGAAGCAAATTTCCACCAATTCTGTGAGAATTAATTTGATTTAACATTTCTCTTTGCATAAAATTGTCTGGTTGCCACCTCATCTTTCATTTTCCAAGACTTTGATCTAGGTAACTATGTACCACAAATTCCTCACAACTTTCTATAAATTCTACATTTCTCTCACAAATTCTTCACATTTTCTTTTCTCTAAATTATCATTTTCTATTTCCACTTTGCTTTGTGCTTTTTTACTTCCAGACCATGGACAATCCAATTTTTCTGACCTTCATTCACTGCCAGAATGTCTTCATGGGTCTCATTACTACCCAAAAACTTGGAAATTTTTTCTTAGGACTCTCAATGTTACTACACCAAATTTGCACCTAGTCCTTGGGGGAAAGTTTGTAGAATCTAGAGCATACTACTTGCTAAATTCGGACTTGGCTTCATGGTTCATAGCCTCGATCCTAGATCTTGGGATTTCTATTGAAGAAGTTCACTTGGATGCAAATATGATAGTGCACCCTAATTTCTTAGGGAATTTGGACTATGTTCTATTTGTTGCACACCCAGTTGTTAGAATTCTCTCTGTTGATGATATTCCTCTATTCCTGGAACAAGGAGAAATAGTTCCTCTTTGACCATTTTTTATTGATCTCCATACCCTTGACTTTGATGTTCATCTAGAAAATGCTTACTTAGGATATACTCCTCTCATGGATGAAGCATCCTAGATTGATTAAATGACCACCCTGTTGCTGCAACTTGGTTCCTTCCTTTTTTCACTTTATGGTGAGAAATTTTGTATTTCTGTGTATTTATACAAAGTATAAACACACACACACACACAAACACACATATATATATATATGAAAATTTTAATTTTCATAATTTAAGCATGTATTTATTGTGCATGGTTTCATTTCTTCATTTCATAGTGAAATATTTTAGAATATTTCAATTTTCTCTCATGTGTGTGAGTTAAGTTAAGCATAATTTGTTAGTGCCAGAAACAAACCAAAAAGGAAAAAATAAACCCTACAAAAGAAAACTAACCTACCTAACCAAGATTTACCCTAACAAATAATTAACGCTAACTAAGGAATTTACTTTAGTTTCTATCAATATCTTCATAGTAGTTTTTGTATGAATTACAATAGGCTTGTCCTTAAATTCACTTGAATAAATTTCAAATCTCCTACTGCAACAATGAATAATGTTAATTTTTTTGTGTTTAATAAATGTAAATTCAAATGCATACTTACCAAAAAGTTGGCTCATGTGTATGAAAACAACCTCTTTAATGGTCGATTGCACACACCTTTGCTAATCCTTCCATACTCTACCTTATCCCAGTCTTGGTTCATGGTTTTCTTCACTACTTTGTTCAAATCCATGAATGACTGCATTCATTTATTGATCCTCCTTCTCTTTGAGATTCTCTAAGTCTTTGGCCTTGTCTTCACTTTTAACTTTGTTACACCAAGCAGTAACACAATTTACATTATCATCAGAGAGAGAGAAAGTAAAAACTTTATATTTTGTATGGAGTCAAGAAAATTCCCTTTTTAACACGCAAATTTTCAGTTTAGAATGAAAAACATGCATCTCTCACTCACTTTTCCCAAATTTTCTCTTCATTATCATCTTCCATGTGTGAGGCAATTTTTGACTCATCATTCTCATTTTATTGCTTTTGGCAAACTATTTCCAAGTTTGGACATCCTTGCCCTTTTTCCTACAAAACCTTAGGATTTTCCTCATGACAATTACAATTAATAAACCGATTTGATTTAGAAGTTAATTTTTTAATGTTTCCAATTTCACTGGGGTTAGGAATTTCTTCAGAATTCAGACTTCTTCTCAGTAACAGTTCCTTTCTTTTAGTATTTAACACCTCTTATGTTAACAAAATCACATTATGTGTGGCCAAACTTACCCTAGTTAGAAAAGTTTCATAATCAAGTTCACCATGGTCAGTTGTATCACAAATTTTACACTCGATGACCCTACCAAAGGTGAATAGACTCAAAAGATGTAGCCTTCAGTTAAGAATTTCTTGGAGCTTATCAAATTCCATTTTCACATTACCAAGTTGCATAGATTGTCATCTTACAAGCGACTCCCAAACTTGAAATGAAGACAATAATATTGATTCCTGCTAAAACCGGAGGGAAAGATATGAGCAACCCTCCTTCTAGCACCCCTTCTTGTTGATCATGATGTTAGTCACACACAAATAGTGTAGATAAATCCTCACAGATAGATTGAAGGAACCTATCTTTACTTGAAAGACTGAACCAGGACAACCTAAATCTCAAGCTGACTCAGCTTAATCCTAAGGCTTGTTTATGTTAGGTCTTGACCATACTAGGTTCTCATTAGGGCTCTTTGTGATAATACTGTTAATCATGAGGGGTAAACAGTGATTTCCAATTTTCAAAGGAATCATAAAGATTAGTGAAAGATATTCTCAGTCTAGTTATAAGACAATTTCATGAAATTGACAAATTTGCAATAACATTTCATGAATTTCAAACAACTTTACTATTACTCAAGTAGATTTAGCTTTAAGCATTCACCAATATTATGGAAATAAAATATTTTCAATAAAATTTCCATTCATTCATCTCTTTTTTTGAAACATTTTCTAAAATTCAACATCTATTCTAAAATAAAGCATAAAAAATACTCAAAAAGTAAAATTTCTCCTGGGTATTATCCACGCATGCCCCAAGAATTAACCAAATCAAAGAAAACCACTCTATACTTCACCAAATTGCTTCACAAATAGGCATAGAATGATGTGATATTTTCAAGAAAGGGACGTTTATTTGGACACTAGGTAGGTTCTATATGCACCCTTAAATGGCGCAACATATAGTCTTGTCCAATTGAACAAACGACTAGCTAAAAAAGATTTCATACCAGGTGGTAGCTTTCAAATTAGCTTCTATGTGCATACAATTTTTTAATCCTAGATGATTTAGAAAATAGGAAAAAAAACAAAACTTAAAGAAGTTTTGGCTCTTCTGACATCCACAAATTCTGAACTTAACTTAAAATGAACAATCCCCTCGCCTTTTATAAGCACAAGACATAGGGAATATAAGACAAATACATGAGAGGAAATCCAAGGGATGAATCACAACAAGGAACGTGGAATATGACAATTGGTAGGAGAATTGTTGGCAAAGTCAATGGATGCCAACCTTCCTCAACACATTGATAACCTTCAGGATTTATCTTTTTACTATCACCAAGATAGTAACCTGAATAGGATGTAGGAACTTCCCATATATTCAAAATGATCAAGTGGACATTCTATTTCTACATTCTTGTTCTGCCTTGAGCTTAATACTTTTGGGATTGAATCACACCAGAGGTTGGTTCTTCATTCTACCTCATTCATAATACTAGGATTCCTGACATTTCAACAAACTCAAGCTCCATATATAGTTTCTTAGACCCTATCATGTGATCTGGATATGATTCTATTCGTGATTCAAATTTTCTTGACCATCCATACCCGAATATTTCATCGCAATCTGCTTCTCCTACAAGCACAAATTCCACATATTAAATCCCTTTTAAAACATTCATAAAACTCTCATGAAAAAAGAACCATTATTAATAAATCATCATTTAAACACACCATAAATATCATGCTTTTAAAATCATATTCTTGCATAATTATTTCTTTTTAGTCAGGTTATCAGACCTTTGGATCCATAGGAAAACTTAAACATTTAACTTTAACTCAACATTTTTATCCGGTACCCGATACCTACTACTTCAACTTTTGCAATAAATTTTCTAAAACCTTGGACTTTACCAGAACCTCCACATTTTACCGAACCTTTTCTCTTAGACTAGAACACTTCACTCAAAACTTTGCATTACCATTTCACATTTCTGACCTTCTGGCACATAATACCAGGTATCTACTATTGGTATGTGGCGACTGATCATGCTATACTGTATAGCCCATGGTATACTGTACACCCTGGCCCCCCGTCC
>VDFB02193867.1:622464522-622486582 GCA_007258455.2 Sequoia sempervirens | reverse complement strand
CTGGATAATAAAAGTATTGGATAGCTGCGGTTTGGTGGATGTAGCCCAGATTGGGTGAACCACGTTAAATTATGTGTTATGATTTATTCTTTGAATGTTTAGTTTCTCTGTTTTTGTTTATTAAATCTGCATTTAATTGTTAGATCTGCGATCTCTAACCCTAACATCTACTACACTTGAATCACACAGTATTTCAAACAAAAATTCTTTGACTTTTAACTTCCGGTGATCTATTCAACTATCCAACACCTACCATAAATATTAGTTTTCACTTGGCTCCCCAAGTCTTACACCATACCCTTTGGAATTTTAAATTCTATTTTATTCCCCCCCATGCATTTTGAGGAATTTTTAGTTCCTGACATCTCCCTATAGGGAATTTTTTATTCCTTTTACAATCCCCATGAAGATTTTTGAGGAATTTTTAATTACTCTTGTGTGCAAGTGATTTTGATCTACCAGAATGAAAAAACTAAACTAATGCAAATGGCCAAAAACACAAGACAAACACTCAATATTAGCCTAGTTTAACTCAAAAAAAATACAAGAAAATATGAAACCTTTTACCTTGTTGAGTTGATTGCTTTGGTTGGCCCTTTGATTGTTTGTATGTTTTCCCCTTCGGTGGAAAAATAACATGAAACCTAACTCTAAATGATCATGGAGTGATGGGGAATGCAATGGTGATTGTGTGTATTACAATGGATGCAAGGTGTGAGTGCAAAAGGTGCTGCAACAATGGTGGATGAGTGCTTGGTTGAGTACTAAGTGTGCTTGAATGCTTGTTGGATGCAAAAGTGGCTAGATTGCAAATGGGGAAAATTCCACCATTTTTAGGGGAAGTGCCTCTAAACAATGGAGGGCTAGGATGAAGTCACGGTGGACAAGATCAATGGCTAGGGTGAGTTGAGAACCCACAAGCCCTCACATCTTGACATGTGGTAGGTGAGATGGCAAGAGGAGAGAAGAGGTGGAGGTACTAGTTAGTACCTTGGGATTTGGACAAGATCTCCTCATAAATGAGGTCCTTGTCAACATGTGGGTGAAAAGACACATGAGGAATTAAAAATTCCTCAACTATCCACATCGGGATGAGAGAAGGAATTTTAAATTCCTTAAAATTCCTTGGAGGATTAAATGTGAATTTAAAATTCACATGAGGAAGGGGTTTCCTTCTCCAAAAGGAGAAAGCATTTAATAAGGTTGACTTAAGACTGATGCCATAAATGGCATGAGGATTAGGTTGACCTAATCAAGGTGATTAAGCTTGTGTAAACATGGGATTAGATAAATTAATGATGGATTAGAGGCAAGTGGAAGATTATGGAGGATGTGACCCTAATCATGATTAAGAGTGTGCACATCCTAATCACAGATTAATTAAATTAACTGGGATTAGAGAAGATTATGGAGGATGTGACAAGGAGAGAGAGAAAGAATCCATTTAAAATTGGTTTAAATTCATAAAGGCAAAGTGACTAAATTAAATAAATTGGGGTATTTATATAATTTAGAGAAGAAAAGGGGATAAGGTATTTAATTTTATTAAACACCTTAGGGACATTAGGCTGCAGGATAATATTAATCAAATAATAAATTATTTAATTAATGCAGATGAAGAGTGCAAGACCAAGGAATGCAAGGATAAATTTGACCATATGGGGGTGGTCAAATTTAGATGTCTACATTTTTCTCCTCTTCGAAATACTGTTAGAATAATGGTGTTTCAAAGAGAAAATAAAACACAGATGACTCAATAGAAGAAAATAATATTAGACAATGCCCCAGAGAGGTAGGAAAGTGGATAGGAAGAAAGAATGTAGAAATATGGATGGGTATGTCCCCTTGAGAGGGAAGATGGGGAAGAAAAAGGGCCCTGAGCAACTTCTCGATATGGAGAAACAGAGGGTACCACATGATAGAGCACAAAAAACCATGAAGAATGGATTTTTAATGGAGGAAAACAAACAAATGGGGTGCAAATGGCAGCTTGTGGAGGAAAAGAGGTGGATGAATTAATAAAAGGTTAAATAAAGGGTAAAAATTACCCAAAGTTTAAAAAGGATAAATAGGTGCAAAATTTTAAAATTATAAATAGTAAATTTGAAAAATTATTATTTTCCTTTTGCATACTTGGCAGCTGACTAGACAAGAGAGAGAGAGAGAAGAAGAGTGACAAGGATGGCTAATGGGTCAAGTGAGAACAAGGGATTCATGGATGACGAGCTCATCCAACAAGGTGAGGAGGTGTGCCATTTGTACTATTACCGGGAAGTGCCACGCCAGGTAGGATTCAAAACCCCACTTTGTGATTTGATTTGAAGTTTTTATGCATAATTTAATTTCGAGATCGGGTAGATTTAGGGTGCAAATTCGCCATGGATGGGCACATTCACCCATCTGAAAGGAAATTTTTCCTATCCAAGAGGATGAGTGAGGGAATGGGCGAAGTCGCACTCTGTAGGGTGGATGTGTTGGGGGAGGGGCAATTTCAAAATTTCCTCTTTGGGGAAATGGGAGAAAATGCACAACACAGGGACGAACATGTGGATGATAGGTGAACTCGCATTCGCCAACAAGACAGAATAGGAAAATGCACGAGGGTGGATTCAAAAAAGGGAGAGAAAAGGAAAAATTTATTTCACCTAAGAGGGGAAATAGGTGGATTCAAATCTGCCTTTCAGAGAGAAAGGGTGAGAGCAACTTCGCCCCTCAGGAGGAGAGGACGCAGGGGCAAATGTGAAATCACCCCTCAGGGAGGAAGGGAGAATACAAATTCACCTCTAGGGATAAGAAAGATGAATTCTCTTTCTGAAATCACCCCTTGGGGGAAAAGGGCAAAGGATACTTCACCTCTGAGGGAAAAATGGGTGGATTTATGCTTAGACAAGGAAGGGGCAGATTCACCAGAGAAATAGGCAAATTTGTAGGGTGGCAAGAAAGGGGTGAAATCGCTGGATGGACGAACGAATTTACAAAAAGGGGAGAAGGGATAATTTTCCTTACACAGAGGAAAATTTGGAAAACTTGGGCTAGAGATGAAAATTGATAGAGAAGAAATGAAAAGAAAGAATAACTGATGAATTGTGTTGCATGGATGCAGAGCTTTGAGTCGCTAAGGACATGGGAGAGGCACTCAGTGGTACTGGAGGTGACATGTGGGGTGATGACCCCCATGACCTCAGATCAATGGCATAAGATAGACTACTACACATGTTGGGGTATCCCAACAACAGAGTGTGCCAAACACTTCTGACAACATTTATGTAGAGGTGGAGCTCGGAGACCTCAACATTCCATCTCCCGATAGGGGAGATGATGGTGACGTTGGAGGATTTTTGGAGGATTATGAGGTTTCCCATCTGAGGGCACTTGATTAGTTGGATGCGGAGTTAGGATTAGGATAGTATCCTATGGGCGATATTTGGACTAGTGGAGCTCCCCATCTAGGGGAGGGAGCTAGACTTGCCAACCCTACCATTATACCTCTATGGATTTGCTTAGCAGGATCTTGTTTCCAGAAAAGAGTGGATGCTTCTACAACCTCAAGATTGTTGAGTTTGTCACACACATTATGGAGAGGAGAGAGGGGGAGTTTTCATGGGGAGTGTGCATACAAACACAACTTTATAGGTATTACACGTTGTGTGCTACAGACAGTCCTTGAGCATCACCCATGAGACACTACTATAGGTGTGGGCATGGGAGCATATCAACATGGCGAGGCTTGCCATCTTGATTGTTGGACTTAGGGATGAGACACTACTAGTTGAATATTGGTGGGGGATGGAGCATGGCTACAAAATACACTACCAACTAGTGGGGGATTTGGAGAGATGGAGGAGGAGACTAGATAGTTTGAGATATGAGGATATCATGTGGAGACCGTACTTGGCACGTTGCTTCCCTGAGTGGAGGGATGATGACAGGAGGCATAGAGGTTACTTCTTTTCAGTCTACTATTTCATCAGATATGATCCATACATTATTGAGTTGCACAAACCTGATAGGGTGATGAGACAGTTTGGTGTTTAGTAGGATATCCCAATAGGCCCATATAGGTTTCAAAGGATTACCAGGGAGGCCATAGCACTATGGGGAAAGTTGATTATGGGAGCCCTAGGGTATGGTTTAGATGATGAGAGGAGACTGGATGCACAATAGAGGATGAGGAGAGAAGTTTGACAGAGGAGAGGGGGTGATGAAGATATGGAGATGCATCAGGTAGTGTGAGAGGAGTAGGCAAGAGGACAGACAAAGGCGATGGAGGATTCCCTAGAGGTGTATCCACTTGTGATAATACCTATGTACCTCCACCACTCAAGGATCCTATTGTATTGTTGAAAGGAACCTTAGCCTAACTTGGGATTGTAGAGCATAGACTGAGGGAGTCTAAGGTAGATAGGGATAGGTTGTAGAGAGTGGTGGACCGATTATAGGCCACACAATGAGAGGGGGATAAAGCGTTTGGGAGCCTAGCAGATGAGGTGGGATTATAGATGTAGGTGGTAGAGAGGGAGAGAGATGATATGAGGATGTATCTAGAGGAGATGTAGGGGGTTTGGAGTAGATCAGGAGGGAGAGAGATGAGCTCCAAGATAGGGTAGAGTGTGCAGAGGTGACTATGGCAGATGCAGGAGGATTACTAGAGAGGGCGGAGGCAACAGAGGCACAAACATAGGACTTGCAGAGTAAGAGGGATGGGGTAGTACAATATATATCTTAACTAGAGGCACAGGTGGATTAGATGTAGATGGCCCAAAAGGCATGGGAGAGTGAGAGGAGGCACCTTTCCAAATTACAGGATAGTTACAAGGTGGAGCGAGACATGGCTAGGGCACAAGAAGCGGAGAGGAATGAGTACATGAGAGAGGCTAGCTATTACATGGGGGCTTACTTTAGAGAGGTTCTAGATCTTGCATGTCGCATGCCACCATATGTCTGAGCAATACCGTAGATGCCAACACCATAAAACTTAGGAGGGACCCACACATGAGGCTACAACAACTATTGCAAGACTCCCCTATGTAGAGGATCAGTTCCAAACTCCCCCAGAGGTCGGATATAGACAACATAGGGTAGGCGGGAGAGAGGAGGGGACATGATCCAAGCTTTTTGACAGGTGCAGAGTGGACATGTAGGATACAAAGACAGGGGCCACACATTCTCTCCATAGATCTAGAGATTCGTTGATTCATTGATTAGTTGATTCTTCATTCTTTATTCTTTAGGATATGTATCCTTTGTATTTGATCAGAGCTTTGTACCTGTATATTATTTGATGGTTCCAATGGACATGTTGGACTGATTATTATGCTTTAATGATGGAATTGTAATGGAATATTTTGGTTTTATTATGGATTATGATGGACATGTGATGGACATGATATGTTTTGATGGATGTGATGTGATGTAACAAAATGCAATGGGATAAAAAAAACTAATATGTCAATGAAATGAAATGATACGAAATGAACTTAGGTTGCTTAGAATAACAAATCCATATTAATCCAAACAACTTAAAAATGATAGTGATAATGATAATGTAATGGAATGATATGAGATGAAACTAAATGAATTTAAGAAAAAATCTTAGAATAACCTTGAACTAGATTAATCTAAACAAATTAAGATGAACATGATAATGATAAATGCAAAATGAGATGAAATGAATGTCATTTGAGATTGAATTGTACCCTTTGCATTTAATATGACATTGATCAAGATTAATTAACTATTGGATTCCCCTATTTCTATGAAACCCATGCCTTTCCTTATAGTTATGTAACAATATCATTTGCTTAGCTCATGTTGCACATCACAGACCATGGATTTGAAAGTGGAGATTAGCTTGGTATTGTTGGTGTAATGATAAATGTAATCCTAAGTGAATGATGGGTGTGATAACGTATCACAATATCAAGATGAGGAATGATGGGTGTGATAATTCACCTGTAAAAAATTGTAGGAATCCTGAGAAGAAGGATGGGTAGAAGGGAAACATTTACACAACCAAAATCATTAATCATAGGCTAGGAAAAGGATGGATGGAGGATAAATGCAATACAATGGGATGAGAAATGAAATGCAATCCTAATGCAATTTTTCTAATTTAGGAGCACTGATTTTTGCTATAGCATGGGATATAGTATGCCAGGGTATGAGGAACCAAGGAAAACTAGTGTCTAATGTATACACAAACACAACAAACTAGAAGGCTATCCCAACACCCCAAAACCACAAGGTTTTGGTCGAGCTAGATGTTGGGATAACCACAAGCACAAAGGATGCCCCAGTGTAACACAAGACAACAAGGATCTTGGTGGGAACTACATGGGACAACCAAGAAGACAAGAATAGACAAAAGATCAAGATATGCCCCTATGTGAACTTGTCAAAGCACACCATGATATGAAGGATTGTGGCGACTTTGGTGAAGTATAATAGGAAGATCAAATGATAAAGAAAATACCAAAAGAATCACAAGAAAATAATCAATTTCAAACATCCTTTGCCATAGGATCAAAAGGTGGATGGGATTGATGCAGTCTAATGTAGGAAGGATGCATCCTGTTAAGATCAAAGGTGCAAGCTAAACTAGGTGATCGACATGACTCAAGATACTCAAAACTAATTGAACCTCATGATTGTTGTTAAGCACCAAATCAATGGGGACATACTTGATGACATGGCATAAGACCGACACACCCTAAAGACCTAGGGGCTCAGCGGATGATCAAAGATTAGCCTTGCCTACGTGAAAGCATATAGTCCTCATAGTTCGATAAAAAGGTTGAAAACTAACAATGGATAAAAGTGGATGAGGACAATGGAGACCTTGATGGATGACAAGGACTGGATGAAAAAATGCCCTGGGGGCTGATCAAATGATTAGCCTTGCTTATATGAAAGTGCAGAGGAAACATAGTTCAAAAAAAGGATAGAAGATGAGACCTAATGATGATCGACATGATGGAGGATCCTAGATGAGGACACAAAACTGACATATGACACAAAAGGTATAGGTGATGAAAAGCTTATATTAAGGTTAAAAGCTCAAGATTGTGGATAGCTAATGTGAATTGTCCAATGCTCAACCAGAATATACCAAGTGACCAATGATGGTATGTCAAATGGGAGGATGAGTTTGATAGGATACAAAGATGGGATGAGAGGATGGGAAGGATGGCAGCATAAAATAACTAGGATGCAAGGTAGAAAATGATTAATCCCTCTACGAATGGTGGTTGTTGCCAAGTTTTCACCAAACGTACTTATCTAAGGTGCCACTAGGGGTGGTTTTCACCATAGGATGAATTATTTCTCTTTAATATTTTTTTGGATTTTTGAATTTTTTCCATTTTTTTGTATTTTTGCAATATAGGGTAACCCAAATAAGTCAGGTGTAAAACCTCTTTAGGTGCATGATATTAATAGGTTCCTCTAAGGGATCTCCTTCAAGTGTTGAAAGCCTATATGCTCCAGAACCATATTTTGTTGTGACAACATATGGACCTAGCCAATTAGCTTTGAACTTTCCTTTATTGTCTCTTTCTTGTTGGGTACACTTCCTTCAAGACAAGGTCTCCAATATTGAACTAGCGAGGAAAAACTTTCTTGTTGTAGTTCCTCCTAAGATGATGCTGGTATGATTGAAGGTTATTGTAGGATTTGAGGTGCTTTTCATCCAAACGTTCAAGCTGACTTAAGTGGGAAATCTGATCAACTTCATCACTAATAAGATTCTTCAGAGAAATTTAGAGTGATGGGATCTCGACTTTGATTGACAAGATTGCATCGACACCATATACAAGAGAGTATGGGGTGGTGCCAGTGGGAGTAAGGATGGAGGTGTGAATCTTAACTAGTGTTATTAATCAACTTATTGAGAATTTTGATGAGGGTTGTTGCAAGTATGAGCAATTTTGGTGGCATTGTCATTGGTGTCAACACAATTCAGTATGTTGTAGATTATGCATGTGTGTTGCCAAAAAGTGTATAATTTTCTTGATATGAGAATAATTGATGAAAAATCAGGCCTTGATTTGGTGTTGTGAGGTGTCTACACATCCACACTAGGTCTTGAACCCTTGTAAATTAAATAAAATGCATTTATTGATGTCTTGCAAGAGTGTTGTAAGGTGTTGTAACACATCTTCACACTTCTCTAGGACCATAATATTATAATTCACCTAAATAACCTTACCAAGGCCTATTTCAAATTGTTGTAAAGTCTTGTAACAATTTTTCACACTTTCCTAGGCTTCTCATGAATGTTTATACATTTCTTATGCTTTAAATGGGATCTTTATGCACTTACAAGCCTTAATTAAGTGTCTTGCTGAAGAAGAACCTGATAAACAAAATTCAATACATGTTAATCTCCAACATCTACTCAAAATTTCCTAGATGGAATAAGTCACCACCTTGGGTGACTTAGTCCCATTTGGCTCAAAAATAAAAATTAATTTAAATTTTTTTCGGGTTTTTATTCTTTATGACCTTATGTTGGCCTGTGATGAGGTATCATTGGGTTACTAAGGCACAATAGTGTATAAATAAGTTTTTTCCTCCTCATTTTACAGCTCCTAGTCTCCTACAATCTCCTAACTCATCTTAAGTCATAACTCATTATAATTCATAACTCATCATGTTCTCAAGTCAAGCAAGCTAGGGTTGTATCATTGCAAGTCATCAAGATAGCTTTCAAGGACATTCAAGGGTAGATTCTTCATGTTTTGCTAAAAAAATTCAAGATCAAACATCATGGAAAGTATCTAACTCCATTGTTTCATGCTTCATTACATTATTTCTTCATTTGTTTTAATTACCTAAAAAGGGGTTTGACCAAGGCAAATCCCCATGCCCTAGCAATCAATATTTTCTCCTTCTTGTCTTGTGTATTTGCAGATTTAGGAACTTTAAGGGTTTGAAGATCATTGAAGAAAAGGTTGAAGACTATTTGAAGACTTCTCTTTGTTGACCTATCCAAAATATCAATAGGAAGTCACCTTTAGGCTCAAAAATCAGAGTTTCAGAAGTGGACACCTGTGGGAAACTAGAGTGCAGACCTAGGGCTTCCATTTCCACTTCCAATTTTTTAGAAATTTAGAAGTGGAATAAGTCACCAGTAGTGGCGACTTAGTCCCACTAAACCTTAATTTTAGTGATTTTTGTAGATATGGATACCCATTTGGTAGAAACTGGTTTTTGAGCAGTTTTTCTAGATTTAGGACTAAGTCACCTAGACTGGTCTAACTATCCTAGTTGACTTCTGCATAATTTTTATTAGGATTTCAGACCTTCATGCCATTCATTTTCAATCTCCAGGTGCACACACTCTATTTCATAACTTTCTATTTAGTTTCGTTTGCATTTCTACGCCATTTAGTTCATGTTTGCTTATCACAATGTGTTTTATATCACTTTACATTTTCATAGTTTTGCATAAGTAAATCACTTGAATTTCAGATTATGGTATTTGGACATCATAATTAGACAAAATTACATTTCATTAACATAGTCTTGAGTGTAAACCCTTGCATTTTGGTCCCCATCCAATCCCCTTTCTCCTTTTAGGTGAAAAGCCCTAGGAGGAGAAAGTATTGTGAGGGGTCAAACCAAAATCATCGTTTAAAATATGTATAGCTGAGATGTTGTGAGTACATGGAGCTATCTTTATGATGTTGTATATGTGTTGAAATGATGGGTTTCCAAGTTCTTTTGAGAAAATTAATAAATAGTGAATTCATAGTTATGTATGTGTTCAAAATGTTCTCCACATTTCTCCTATGTTGATCCTATGCTTGTGTGGATCTAAATAGTTGTTGTTGATAATCTAGTGGTGATATATACCAATTTGTAGCTTCTGGTTTGATGGAGTGTGAAAGTTGTGTTCACTGGTGTGTGAATTGTTTTGCAGAGGTAGCTATCTGTGGATTGGGAGAAATGTTTCTGCTCCGTAATTCTCCATTGTTCTATTTCAGATCTTGTGGATATGGAATATGTCTTATAATGGTGTTCTCTAGGTTCTAGCAAAGATGCTCATGGTTTAGTGATTCAGAAGTTGAGTTTTAGAGTTGTTGTATGTGCTTGAATAGTCTAGATGGATTGATGGAAGGAGTTCGATGTTCGAAGGTTATTAAACTTGCTGCAAATGTATCTAAAGGAACCTGAGATGTGTTCTCATACATAATGAAGTGTGTTGCATCATCCACATGCTATCTTCTTGCTGGAAAGCGTGTACATCAATGTTCATTTTTGTTTTCATTAGGTTTGGCCGACCTGGTGTTTAAACTTCATATGGAGAATAAAATTTATTTAAGGAAGCATGTGGTTGATCTGAGACATTATTTTTGGTCTTGGTTAATTTTTTTATTAGTCCAATCCCATTCCTTTCCACCACAGGAATGCTGAGTTTTCAACCTAATTTGAATTTATGAAATTGAAGCTTATGTGGCCGACCTTGGAGAAAGTTTCTAAGGCTGAATATGGTATAAATGTAGTTGAATTGTGAAGGATTGCATGGTGGAAAGTAACAAAGTAAGACACAAAAAAGAGAGCAGAAGTGTGTGAAAGTGAGTTGAGGCAACAATACTTCATTGTGTTATATTCCTAAAGGTAGTGAGCTGAAGGTTTCTGCAATCTTCTAGGTAGTGAGCCCTTGGTAGTGAGCCTTTGTATTAAGTTTTTTCTATCAATTTATATTGTGAGTTAATCCTCACCATGGTTTTTACCTTATTGGGTTTTCCACGTAAATATGATGTTCAGTGTGTTGATTTTAATTTTTATTATCTACACTTCATGTTCATTCTTAATAGCAAAAAAGTGTGGTTGTGAAGTTAATATGTGTTGAAGTTTTGTGTTTAATTTTGGTGACAACTGATTCATCCCCCTTCTCAGTTGTCATACACCTTTTAACAATTGGTATAAGAGCTTTGGTTCCTTGGTGTGGAGCTTAACTGCTTAGGGAAGATCTGATGGTGCATAAGTTGGTGATCCCTATGTTCAATGTATTTGGTTACAGTGACTGGAAAGTGCAGATGAGAGGATACATTATCTCTCTTGGTTACAAAACCTGGAAGGTTGTTGAGATGAAGTATATAGCTCCGATGGGTGGTCTTACTACTAAAGATGAGGTTTCTGCTTATGAGAAGAATGAGAAGGTGAGGTATTTTATTTTCAATACTCTATCTAAAATTGACCGAACTAAGGTTCCTTCTTTGGGCACTGCTCATGAAGTTTGGAAGAAGTTGGAAGATATTTATGAAGGAAATGACAAAGTGAAATTGACAAAGAAGTTGATGGAAAAGTGTAGATATGAGAATCTAAAAATGGAAGAAAGTGAAGATTATGCAAGCTATTTCTAGAGGGTTGAACTTGCAGCAAATGATGTTAGAAATCAAGGGGGTATATTGACTAATGAAGGTATAATTAAAAAGATCCTAATAACCCTACCAGATTGTTATAGTGATAAGATCTCAATTATTGAAGAAGTGTATCATCCTAAGAAATACACTAAAGAAGAGCTATTTGGCACCTTGACTGCATTTGATATGAGAAATTTTGAGGAGGAAAAGACAAAGGAAAATTTTAAAGAAACAAAGACTAAGGATGATCCAGAAGTGATGGTTCTGATGAGTTGGAAGCAAATTTTACCAGGAAGTTGAAGAAAGGTACCGATAAGTATAAAGGTATTTTTCCATTCAAATTTTTTAGTTGTGGTAATATTGGTCATTATGCTTTAAGATTTCCAAATTGAGCTAAGAAGAACAAGGATCACAAAGATAAGGATATAAAGGATAAGAAATATAAGAAGTTGTATTATGTTAAAGAAGCTGGAATCTATGATGATGAATCTGATTATAAGGGTGATGATAGTGAATGCTTATTTTTAGCTTTGGAGAATAAATCAATTTCTGATAACCCTAGAAAATGTGCAAGAAAGAATGCTTTGGAGAACAAAAAGAATGAGATGGAAGGTACTTTGGTCACTACCTTTCATGCTAGATAGGATGAAGACTACTAGGTGATTGACAATGGATGCTCTAATCACATGACTAGAGATAAAAGTAAGTTTACTAAACTTGAAAAGTATGATGGTGGTTTTTTCATGTTTGGTGATGATTCAGGAGTGAAGATTGTTGGAAAAGGTTCAATTAGTTTTGATGGAATTCACAACACTGATAATGTATATTATGTAAAGGGTTTGAGGCATAACCTTTTAAGTGTTGGAAAAATGTGTAGCAATGGTTTTAAACTTGTGTTTCAGAATAATACCTACAAAATTAGAAAAGGATCCAAAGATATGGTTTTTGCTAGAAAGAGAAATCATGGAAACATGTATTAGCTTAAGGGTATTGATGGTTAGTGCCTTATATCTCAAGTCAATGAAAGTTGGTTTTGGCACTGGAGGATGGGTCATGTAAACTTTGATAATTTGGTTAGGATCAGTTCAAGAGATGTTGTTTGAGGTCTTCCTAGAATCACAAAGCTTGCTAATACTATTTGCAAAAGTTGTTAATTGGGGAAATAGACAAGAAGCAATTTTAAGGGAAAAGAGAAATCTACTACCAAAATGCTAAAATTAATTCATACTGACCTCTATGGTTCAACTAGAATAAGAAGCCTAAATGGTGACAGGAATTTCATGCTCCTTATTGATGATTATACTCGAATGACATGGGTTTCTTTTCTTAGAGAGAAGACCTAGGCTCTAGATAGGTTCAATGTGTTCAAAGCAAGGGTGGAAAATGAAGTGAACCTGAGAATCAAATGTTTGAGATTTGATAGAGGTGGAGAATTCACTTATGGTGAATTTAATACATTTTGTGAACAACATGGCATAAAAGACATTTTTTTTCTCTGAGAGATCCTCAACAAAATCAAGTAGTTGAGTGGAAAAACTGAATGGTATAGGAAGTTGCAAGAACCATGATGAAAGAATCAAATGTACCAGATGTGTACTAGAGAGAAGCAATACACACTACCATTTATGTTCTTAATAGAGTTCATATTAGAGGCAACAACACAAATACTCCTTTTGAGTTATGGACTAGTAAGACTCCTGCTGTGAAGTACTTTAAGGCATTTGGAAGTAGATGTCACATTAAAAGGGATGATGAAAATCTTGGAAAGTTTGATGCTAGATGTGATGAAGGGATTTTTCTTGGGTACTCTACTACTAGAAAAGCATATAGATGCTTCAATAAAATATTGAGGAAGATTGTTGAGAGTGCTAATGTGAAATTTTATGAGGACATGCACATACCAATTGAGATAAGTGATGTTGAACCTGATGATCCTATCTATGGAAAAGTATCTGAAGATAATAAGAAGGAAGAAAAAGAAGAAGAAGAAGAAGAACAAAAAATTGAAGAAGAAGAAGAAATACCAGAACCTATTGTTAAGACTCCTAAGTATGTGTAGAAGAATCATCTAGAGGAACAAATAATTGGAGATAAGAGTGAAGGTGTGAAGACAAGAAGTAAAGAAACAGCTGAGGTAAATCTATGTTTACTTTCTAAAATAGAACCTAAGTTTGTATGTGAAGCTTGTGAAGATGAGAGTTGGGTTAGAACTATGAAAGAAGAGTTACAACAAATAGAAAAGAATCAGACATGGGAATTAGTTCCTAGACTTGTGAATAAGAATGTAATTGGTTCAAAATGGGTCTTTTGAAATAAGTTGAATGAAAATGGTGACGTTATAAGAAATAAAGAAAGACCTGTATGCAAGGGATACTCACAAGTTGAAGGCATAGACTTTGAAGAAATATTTTCCATTGTGGCTAGAATGGAAGCTATTAGGATGTTTCTGGCATTTTTTTCGCATAAGGATTCCAAAGTATATCAGATGGATGTCAAATTAGCATTCTAAATGGTGAATTGGAGGAAGAGGTGTACATGGAACAACCTAAAGGATTTTAGTTATTTGAAAAATCAGATATGGTTTGTAAGTTGAAGACATTGTATGGATTGAAGCAAGCTCCCAGAGCTTGGTATGCACGATTGGATAGATAGTTAACAAAGTAAGGTTTCAACAAAGGCTCTGTTGACAACAATATTTACTTCAAAGTGCAAGGTAACAAAATGTTGATAGTATTAGTATATGTTGATGATATCATCTTTGGTGGAAATGAAGGCATGTGTAAAATATTTGTAGAAGAAATGAAAAAATAATTTGAAATGTCCATGATTGGTGAGTTGAATTTCTTTCTTGGTATTCAAGTAAATCAAACTGATAAAGGGATATTCATTTCACAATCTAATTATGTAAAAGAAATATTAATTTTTTTTGGAATGGATGAATCCAAACTGATTATTACTCCTATGGTAACTGAATGTAAGATGAGAAAAGATGATGAATCTACTAAAACTGATCAAAGAAAATACAGATCTATGATTGGTGGGTTGTTGTATCTTAGTAATATTAGACCGGATATTATGCATGCATTATGTTTAGTTGCCATATTTCAAGCAGATCCTAAAGAGGCACATGTTACAATAGTAAAGAGGATATTTAGATATCTTAAAGGTACACTGGATTATGGCTTATGGTATCCTAAAGGTGTTGATTTCACATCAAGTTCTTATATTGATGCATATTGGGTTGGTTGTGTGGATGACTGGAAGAGTACCAGTGGAGGTGCTTTCTTTCTTGGTGGAAGGTTGGTTTCTTGGTTGAGTAAGAAACATGACTCAGTTTCTTTATCCACTCCAAAGGAAAAATATATTGCTGCAATATCCTATTGCACACAGGTTTTGTGGGTTAAGCAAACTCTGAAAGACATTGGAGTGACATGTGATGAGCCTATTCCTATCTTTTGCGACAACACGAGTGCTATAAAAATTTCAAAGGATTCGATGATGCATTCAATAAAAAACACATATCTATCAAATATCATTTCCTGAGAGAAAAAGTGTTGGACAATGAAGTCAGGCTAGAGTATGTGACAACAAAGGAATAAAGTACAAATATATTTACTAAGGCTCTTCTGAAGGATACTTTTGAGTATCTTAGGGAGAGGTTGGGGTTCGTTGGCCCTTTGGACTAGGTGCACATGAAGGTGCATTAGTCTAGTGAATTAACAGATTCTTCATTTATATAGACTAATGAATGGGTCTACTCTGCAGGGGGAGTATAAAATCTTTTCATTGTTATGGTATGAGTTAAATGGGTGTACTCCTAAGGGCGAGTAATTAGAGATTTTTATCTTTACCATTGATGTCAAAGGGGGAGATAAATTCATGTGAAAAATAGTCAGAAAAAGAAGAAAAGGTGTTCTCTCAGAATATTGTGTAGGTTGTTGTCTTTGATGGTTTTTCACATCAAGTGTTGCCATCAATGACAAAGGGGGAGATTGTTGCAAGTATGAGAAATTTTGGTGGTATTTTCATTAATGTTATCATTGATGTCAACACAGTTCAATATGTTGTAGATTGTGCATTTATAGTTGAGATGTTGTTGAGATTTTGTGAGTACATGAAGCTATCTTTATGATTTTGTAGATGTGCTAAAATGATGGGTTTCCAAGTACATTTGAGAAAATTAATAAAGAGTGAAGTCACAATTATGTATGTGTTCAAAATTTTCTTCGATATGTGCTCTGTGTTTCTCCTGTGTTGATGTTATGCTTGTGCAGATCTGAAGAGTTGTTGATAATCTAGTGGTGATATATACTAATTTGTACCATCTGGTTTAATGGAGTGTGAAATTTGTGTTCACCAGTGTGTGAACTGTTCAGGAAAAGTTAGTTATTTGTGGATGGGGAAAAAATTTTCTTCTCTGAAATTCTCCACTATTCTATTTCATATCTTGCATATCTAGAATATGCCTTATAACAGTGTTCTCTAGGTTTTGGCGATTCAAAAGTTGAGTTTTAGAGTTGTTGTATGTGCTTGAAAAGTCCAAATGGATTGATGGAAGGAGTTCATGGTTCAAAGGTTTTTACACTTGCTGTGGATGTGTCTGAAGGAACTTGGGATGTGTTCTCATGCATAATGAAGCGTGTGACATCATTCGTGTGTTATCTTCTAACTGGAAAGCATGTACATCAATGTTCATTTGTGTTTTCATTAGGTTTGGACGACTTGGTGTTTACATTTCATATAAAGAATAAAATTTAATTAAGGAAGCATGTGGTTGATCCAAGACATTATTTTTGGTCTTGGTTAATTGTTTTATTGGTCCACTCCCATTCCTTTCCACTGTGAGAATGTTGAGTTGTTGACTTAATTTGAATTTATGAAATTAAAGCTTATGTGGCCAACCTTGGAGAAAGTTTCTAAGGTTGAAGATGGTATAAATGAAAGTTGAATTGCAAAGGATTGCATGATGCAAAGTAACAAAGTAAGACATCAAAAAAAGAGCAGAAGTGTGTGAAAGTGAGTTGAGGCAGTAGTACTTCATTGTGTTTGATTCCTAAAGGCAGTGAGCTGAAGGTTTCTACAATCTTCTAATCAAGGTTGTAGATGTGTGTAAATTTCTATGGTGGAGCCTCCTTGTTGGACAATGAGTCCTTTCTGTAGGTAGTGAGCCTTTATATCTAGATAGTGAGTTTTCTTCTGGGTAGTGAGCCTTTGTATTTGTTTTTCTATCACTTTATATTGTGAATTAATCCTCACCATGGTTTTTTCCTTATTGGGTTTTCCATGTAAATTTGGTGTTCAGTGTGTTGATTTTACTTTATGTTATCTACACTTCATGTTCATTCTTAATAACAAAACAATGTGGTTGTGAAGTTAATAAGTGTTGAATTTTTGTGTTTAATTTTGGTGAAAACTGATTCAACCCCCCTCTTAGTTGTCTTGCACCTTTTAACAAGGGTTTGGTTGGTTTCCTCCACTTAACCATTACCTTGTGGGTAATAGGACATGAAACAATGATGCTAGATATGATAGGTCTCACAAAGGTGTTTCATGTATTGGTTTTTGAATGGCTTACCATTTTCGGTGATGATGGTTGAAGGGATACCATATTTGCAGAGGATATGGAAAAGGATAAATTTGGATATCTAAACACCCATGATTTGAGAGAGCGGAATTGCTTCCACCCACTTGGTAAAGTATTTAGTGGCTATGATGATGAAAGTATGGCCATCAAAGGATGGAGGGTAAATCTTTCCAATCAAGTCAAAACCCCACTAAGAAAAGGGCCACAGTGTTATGGTGGGATGCAAGTCTTGTATAGGAGTATGGATTAAATCTGCATGTTGCTGAAAAGGAAGGAAATTCTTCATGAACTCACAAGAGTCATGCTCCATAGTAGGTCAATGATAACTAGCTATGAGGAACTTCTTTGCTAAAGCCATGCCATTAGAATGGGACCCACAAACACCACTATGTACCTCATTTAATGTCGTGCGGGCTTTTGATTCATTTAGACACCTAAGACAAGTGCCATCATACCCATGATGATAAAGTGTATCTCCTATGATGGTATAGTGGGAGGTACATCTAATAAATGATTTGTGGTGATTATAGGTAAGGTTAGGTGGTAGGATATTGTCACGAAGGTAAGTGTAGATGTCATGGTAACAAGATGATTCAAGACCTATGATATCACACACCATCTCACTATTAGGGACACCATATGAAGGGATTAGTAGTTTCTCAACAATAAATTCATAGTCCATTCAATCCTTGGGCTTGTCAATAAGGGAACCAATTGTAGCCATCACATCAGCCGCTTTGTTCTAGAATCTAGGAATTTGCTCAAACTAGATGAAGGTGAAATACTTCTTAAAGTCATCCACCATGCGCTTGTAAGGTAAAATATTATCATATTTTGTCTAAAACTTGTCATTGACCTATTTGATAATGAGTTATGAATCACCAAAGACTTTGAGATGGGTGATATTCCATTGGATTGCAATTCTTAGGTCAGTGATTAAAGCTTCATACTCTACAATATTATTTATGCATGTAAATGAAAGCCTAAATGAATTTGGAATATAGTCACCTTGAGGAGTGACAAATAGAACACCTACAACAACTCCATTATGTGTATATGACCCCTCAAAGTAGAGCATCCATATATTTGTTTCTGTAAATGTAAGGACTCCTTCATCAGGGAAATCAACCACTAAAGGATATGCATAGAACAAAGGAGCATCAACCAACTGATTTGCTATAACTTGTCCTTTTATTTCTTTTCAGTCCACATACTCAATATCGAACTCACTCAATAATATGACCCACATAGTCATACAACTAGTTAATGAGGTTCTTGATAGAAGATACTTGAGTGGATCAACCTTTGATATTAACTTGATGTGATGAATGAGCATGTAATGGCACAAATTTTGTGAACTAAAGACTATGACCAAACAAGCTTTTTCCATGGGTGAATAATTGAGCTCACAACCCACAAGTGTGTGATTGATATATAAATTTCACATTCCTTAGAGAACTCATTAAGTTGGGCCAACAATGCCCCCAGTGCAATTGATGTGGCTAAGATATATGACAAGAGTGGTTTTCTTGGAATGGGAGGCATTAAAATGGGTGGATGAGCCAAGTACTCTTTGATTTTTTCAAAACCTTGTTGAAACTCTGGATCCCACTTGAAAGTGATGTTTTTACTGAGCAGATGGGTGAATGACTGACACTTGGCAGTGAGCTAGGCTATGAAATGTCTGATGGACTGTAGCTTGCCTTGTAGACTCCACAATCACTTAAGATTCCTAGGTAGAGGAATTTACATTATTGCCTTGAATTTAGCCAAACCCCAATTCAATTCCCCTTCTGGATACTATGAAGCCTAAGAGTTTCCTAGATGTAACCCTAAATACACACTTCTTTGGATTCAGGTGCAACTTATAGTTCTCTAGCCGCTCAAATATTTTCTTTAGGACTTTGGGATGTTGTTCCCTAGTCTTGGATTTTCCTACCAGGTCATCAACATAATCTTCCATTATAATATGGATAAGATCATGGAAGATAAAAATCATTGCTCTTTGATAAGTTTCCCTTGTATTTTTGAGACCAAAGGGCATAACCTTATAGCAGAAGGTTCCCCAAGGGGTGGTGAAGGTAGTTTTATGCTGATCTTCTAGCACAATTCTGATCTAATTATAGCTAGAGAAACCATCCATAAGGGATAACAACTCATTCCTCGCTATGAGGTTGACCACCATGTCAATATTTAGAAGTGATAAATCATCCTTAGGACAAGCTTTATTGAGATAAAAAAAAGTACATATTCTAATGTTTCCATTTGGTTTGGTGAAGGGCACTATGTTGGATATCCAATCAGAATAATCAATAGGTCTTATGAAATTGGCTTCTAACAGCTTCTCCAATTCTTTCTTAACAAGAAAAGCTACTTGAGGATCCATCTTTCTGAGTTTTTGCTTGACTAGTTTGGCATCTAGATGAACATCTAAGTGGTGAACCACCAGTGCAGGACCTAATCTAGGCATGTCTGAATAGGTCCACATGAAGTTGACTATTCCTTCTTTCAACAAACTATAGATGACATGGTACTCTTTTTTATGATAATGATTTGGCTACATACGTGATTTTAGGGTCTTCAGCTATTCCCAAATTGAATTTTTGCATCTCTTTGATCAAGATGGAAGACTGTTTGAACAAGTGAGCACCTACAAGGGGAAGATGAACATCCCCATCTTCCAGCACCTCATCGAGGTTTTCACTATCGGATACACCCTTTGTTTTTAATTTTGATGAGTTAGGAAGTGCTTCAGAGAGATTTTCACTAGATGATCCTTTTTTATTTTGCTTCTTCTTACTTTTGTAGTTAGGGTGTTCATCTTCCCCCAATCCCATGAGATGCACGTAGGTATCCATTGAAGGAAAAGTATCAATAGGTGTTCTTACTTTTGAATACTATCATGCTTTAGAAGCTTCCTTCCCCCAATCTCACTAATATCTAGGAGTTGAAGTGGGGACACCTTAGGCATCATCATCCAATCCATCCTCTACCACTTCATCCACTCTATCTACCACATTTGAATCCATAATAACCAAGGTCCAAATCATAGATAAAGGCTGTGGGGAATACAAAATGTGCATGAATCTTAACATGGCAACCATGCCACTATCCCCTCATACATATGGCCAACCTTCTCACTTTGTGCCAAAGGAAGAAGTGAAGACACTAACACTCAATTATAAGAATGTGGGGACTAATACTTTTTGATCTCTAGGAACAAGGAAAGACCAACTAGACGATGAAATCAGTTAGTGAATATATAGGGAAGAACCTGGGCCTTCCCCCCTCTTGTTGAGTACTTTCAAGAGACCTATCCTCATGCATCTAAGTTAGCTAAAAAATATAATTATTAGGGGGGAGGCCTTGGTGTAGAAGAATAGGGAAGATTACAGCCTATTGAGACACCCGTACGACCCAAAAAGGTGGGCTTAGGCTATGACACAAAACAAAAGGGTCCTACCACATCAACTAGCACCTCTAATAATGTCAATATAGACAATTATTTCCTTGATGACATACATGAGGAGGATGGTTGTTGTTGGGGTTGTTGAGGAGTGTGATGGGAATATTTAGGTTTAGGATTGGATGTGGTAGGTGAAATGTAAAAGGTACTTTGGGGATGATATAGGTATCAAGCAACAAGATTGTCGAGTATTTGTTGGTGAGTTCATTGTGATTGCTTAGGGATTTGTGAATGTTTGGGGGGTTGCTGATGGGACGATAGTTGTTGATAAAGAGGTTGAGATGGAATTTTGGGTTGTTGAGGGATTTGTGGTTGTTGATGAGATGGAACTTTTTGTGATAATTTTTGATGAGGTGGCATTTGTGGCTAATGGGGAGGTTGTGATTGATTACCTTGCTATTGATGTGAAGGTAGTTGTTGAGGTGCTTGAGATGGGACAAGAGTATGTTTTGAAGGTTGCGATGAGGTTTGCTGTGATGGTTGATGTGGGGGTTGTGATGGTGGCTATTGAGGATTACTCTATGGCTAGTACAAGGATGAGATAATACCTTGAGGTGGTTGTAGAGGCATAAACAGAGGTGGCAGTAAGTTTGATGGGGGTGAAGATCCATGAAGTGGAGGTGGTACAATGAAGGGACTGCCCCTAGTATTCCCTAATGATTGAATGGATTAATTTGGTGGAAGAGGTGGTGCGGATGGTATGGGAGTTGAACTTTGTGGGATATTCAGGTCTAGCGGATTAAAAGGACCTTGTCGCATACCAAACCCAAGAGGATTGTTGGGATCAAGACCTTGAAGATTGTTTGGATCAGGTGGTGCCCCCATAACCAAACTCAAAACCTACAAAGGTGGTATTGGAGGTGTTACTTGATAAAGGACCGCATTACCAAATCCAAGTTGCTACCAACCCTCTTTTGGTGGACCTTCAGGGACACATGAAGTTACTAGATTTTTTTGTGAATTTTGAGGATCTTGTGACACTAGAGGTGCAGGGGGTGTGATATTGATGTATTTAGATAAATCAAGGCTAGGCAGTGGCTTAATACCCTTCAGGAGTAAGGCAGCAAGGATTTTATCCCCATGTTCATTGAGGAGGTGATATGTCATTTGGAAATTAGTGGGATTACTGAGGTATTCATTATCTGTGACCTCAGGTTGGTTGACCATTTTCTCATTAGTAGGGAGCAATGTAGTGTGAACCTTAGTGTTTGATTGTGATGAACCACCATTAGTGGGTTGATTATCCTAAGGAACATTGGGTTGAGCACCTTGGGCCTATTGTTCCACCATGAGTTTCTTTGCTTGCAATTGGGTAATGAGCATGTAAATGCAAAACTATCAGGTGGAATACGATGATGCTAAGCTCTAGGATGCAATTAGAGAATGAACTAAGTGATGACTAAAGGATTGTCTATCTAACATGATAGATTGATTAACTGATCAATTGATTGGATGGGGTGATTTGGATGATAGATTGGATCAGATTGAATTCAACTAAGTCAATTGATTGGATTGGATAAGATGTTGGATGGGATAAGATGATGGATTGGATTGATTACAAACTAATTTCAGGGGCTCAACTAGACAATAAGAGGATGATGATGATCAAATCAAGGATGATGATTGTGAAATTGAATCTAC